>JBCFXI010001239.1:0-65911 GCA_038496175.1 Ampulex compressa
TATATATAGAAAATATCTATAGAAATTTAAAAAGTTTGCCTCTGTCACGGAATTTTATTGGTTATCCAGTTGGCAAATTTTGGGGAATAACTTCTATGTCCACTGGCAATGTCACGATCTTTCTTTTATGTATATTGATCATACATTAACGTAAAATACCGACCGGAAACTCCTCTCAACGGCGCCAATCGTGAGTTATAATCCAACCATGTTTATACGAGGCACACATTCAGAAACGCTTAATCAAGTTCCAAAGAGGAAATCGACATGTTCCGACGTGACACTTTCCCCACGAGCTGTAAATGTTCCCTTTGAATTTCAACCTTGCTCCAGATTCAGTAGGATCGAGGCATTGCTCGTACATCCAACGTTGAAGATAAGTCAGAGCGGAGCTCGTGTTCACGTGCAACTCGATTATTAAAATTATCATCCGGGGGGTTTTTAATCCGTTAATCCTCTTCAGAGATTCCCAGTGCTGGATGCGCCGTTTGATATACCCTGGAAAGGATCAAAACACAGAGAACATTGGGCAATGAAATATAAATTTACACACGTACACAAAGATCGCACGGTTAATCCAGCAGAACGATAAAACTGATCCTCTTCAAAGCTCAGCGGTACTTTGAATTAATCATAAATATAACCGATACGCCTGTGCCGGGCCGGGTACCGTGAACGATGATAAATCGCTCTACTTAAATCGAGTATACGCATTATATCGGCACTGTCGAAAAACATCGGGCACGGCCCGCACTTAATTAACTAATGGAAAATGCAAGTCTGCGCGGGGCCGTAATTTTAATTTCTAGTAAACAAGGTACGACCCCCTGACCGCAATTATAGCGGCCGGACGGACGTGTAAATTTGTAGATTAGCTCGCATTTAACGAAAGGGTTCCAGGGGCCAAATTAATATTTAATCGGCGCCGTCATGAAGATGATTACCGCCCTTGTATTATATTTCTGCACACGAACGTCCCGGCGAGCGTGCACAAAATATACGAGCGGCCCCAATTAAGCACGGAACATCACCGGGACCGTACACATCACGGGACTCTAATTAAACCCGAAACGTCACCGACGCTAGAAACATCATCCTGCCCTTGCTCAAACAGCAGCTCGAAACCGAAATTCGTTACATTAAGTCGGCAATTATTAATGAATCGGCCATTATCCTCTTCGTTCCACGCTTACGGTCGATTACGCCATAGGCCAACTGTGGGATAACTCGACGAATTATTTCTCGTGGTTCGAAATGATATCTTACATAAATACGCGCTAAACATCGACTCGAAGTCTTGAGGATCGCTATTACTCCGAAGGAAGAGTAACGCGGAGTATCGATAACGTTCTTATCTACGCACTTCATCATTTATCGATCCAACAATCAATCATCGTTACTAATCATCTAAACTGTTCAGAAATTAATCCTCGGATCACCAGCTATTTCTCCAAACTTTCTTCGTCCACGATTCTTCTCTCGCTATCCTCCTCTCTTAAGACACTTCCTCGATTCAACTCACCCAAAATATGCTAGAAAACATCACGTTCCCCATTCTCCTTAGAGATCCCATCCGCTCCTAACGGATAGCCGGGGAAAATATCAGGCCGGCGTCTCGTTAATCGGAAAAGCCCCGGCCTGACGGGGCCGCAAGGCGAAGATCTCGACTTTATAAATGATTCAAAGAAGCCGAGACGCGCGTACAATTACCGAGAGAGAAGATGGGCACGGTAGGTTCATTTCGAGGACGAGGGCTCGAGGAGGGAGGGGGGAGGCAGGACGAGTCGGAGAGGATAAAAAAGCAGCGAGGAGATGGGGCTGAGGGGCGAGAGGGAGGGGGGGAGGAGGGGATGGAGAAGCGCAGGGTGCAGATTCTGGAGGCAGGGAGGGAGAGAGAGAGAGGAGCAAAATGAGAGTGCGGGATAGTCATAATGGAAGCAGAGAGATTTAACAACGTTACAATGAACGAACGAGCTCTTCCCATCCCCGTGGCGGTGCCCGGGCCCGCTGGCGCCTGTAGGAACCGAGGATCGCAGATTGAATTGTAAAATAACCGAGAGGGGAACAATGCGCCTCGGTACAACATTGTGTTTGCATTTAAATAATCCGCGAGCCCGCGGGTGCGCTTATACTCGCGACTTCCTACCCGTCTGCCATCCGCTATCTCGCCGCGCCCGCTCTCGTCTTCCATGCGCGCGACGTCCGCGAGCGGAACGCGCGCCTCCTCGGACCCTGTCGCCATGGGAGACGGCCGGGCGTGTCGCGGTTACGCGAAATTAAATCCTGACCGTATTAATATGTACGTTTGAGCTTTAATTCGGGATACCAACGGCGGATCGCGATGGACGCCCTTTGAGCTGCGTTGTTACGAATGTAAACCGTTTTTAAACCCTCCACTCGGCCACGAGTAACTTTGGCCTCATGCTCGTTGTTAATTCCGTTCGTTCCAATTCTCCAATGCTTAACCTGTGGCGTTTTTACGTTACGCGCCACGGTATTTAGGAAATTAAGGATTTCCTCCGAGCTCTATCTCGTTTATTTTTCCAAGAGATTTCGCGCACCGGTTACCATAGGCGGTATGAGTGCGCGAATGATATTTTCTTTATACATTCTTGTAGATCCCACAGTTACAATGGCTGATACCCTAGACGAATGAGAAAACAGTTGGATCGTTCATTACACGAGCACGCTTTCTTCGATGATCGATGGATCTTTCTCCCCTTACCCCTTCTCACCCCTCTACACACCCAAAAACTCCAAAGACAGGGCCCTTTTGAAGCAACGCCCAGGAGTAGAATTCACGATCGAAAAAGCCCGCTGGACGAGCGAAAACTCCGGTGGCGCGTTGGCCGTCTAAATTATTTAACGAGTCCCGCGTAAGTCGGCGAACGAGTGCCGCGATCATTAGTAGAACCGAGGGAGGCGTTTCTAGTTTGCACTAATTGTAAGTAGCGAGTAATTAATGCGGTCGATTCGAGTCCGATCCGTCCGACCGCTGACCAACGGAATTTAGGAGGGCGAGGGCGCCCGAGGAGGAGGAGGAGGGGGTGGTTCGGCGGCGGCAGGTCGAAGGAGAGGAGCGGGGGTTGTTCCGGGTCGGACACCGGCATTGTTTCACGGTGGATGAGAATTTAATTTGCACGAGGAAGGGGGGAGGGGTCGCGACCGGGGGCGGGAGCGGCGGAAGGAGGGAGAGGGAGGGGGAAGAGGGAGGGTGAGGAGGACGAGAGGTGGAAGGTGAAAGAGGAGAGGGTAGGAGGAGGGTCGAATGGGTGCTGCCTTGTTTAAGCGTGGGTGGGGGTGTCAAATTGAATTACCCCCCTGCACCACGATCCCCGGGGACGTTTGTTGGAGCACTGGCGCTCTCTCTCTTCCCCCCTCCCTCCCTCTCTCTCACCCTCTCTTACTCACTCTCGGAGCCTCCACTTCAGGGGTGTGCCTCGATGTACGCACGTCTGCGTGGGTCCTCCTGTAGGTGTGCACGCACACGCGCCAACGGTGTGCGCGACGTACCTTCATGGAGGCGTTTTCAATTAAAATCAACACCGGGGGTTGGCTCGGTCTCCGTCTGTTTCTCTTTCCATCGATCCTGTCCCGCTATGTCTCTCTCGCTCTCCGTCTGACTGACTCCCTCTCTCCCTCTCTCTCTCTCTCTCTCTCTCAGCGCTTCTCTCTCCTTTCTCCTCTCTTCCGCGACTTTGGACGCCTCTCTTTTTCCCCCTCCCGCAGGTCCCTCGGAAAATTCACAATCTCAATGAGGTCTTCGTCGCGTGTTAAACTAATGGAAGGAGCCTTCAGCCGGTTGGCTCTCCTCAGCGCTGGCGGGCGCACGGTCCTCTACCTTCGAGCGGGTTGCGCTCCGGTAAGAGGATAAGGAACTCGAGAGCCGCCTTCCTCTTTCTCCCTCGCCTTTGCCCTCCCCCCCCCCTCCCTCCTCCACCTCCTCTCCCTTTTTCGCACGCTCCTTAGAGACGCGGGGCAAAAAGTTCTCGAAGGCGAATTCGGCGCCCGCGAGCGTCGTTGCGCGCACGAAGATGATGGCCGTATGGATTCGAGGACTGCTCGTAAATAATAAGGCATCCAGCGTGTCTCGTTCGAATTTCCTATCCCCGCTTCTGGAAGATGCGCGACGTCCTTGTGTCAACGCCGAGTCTCATTAAGAGAACTTAAACTCGTTACTTTTTATCGCAAACCTTGTGCGAGCAGCGTCCTTAATAATATCCCGTGCCAAGGACTGAAGTCCGTTTGAACGAAGAGCGCGAAAGCGCCGGCGTTTAATGGAGACGGCTCTTTCGTTAAATCTCCCTCCCTCTCTCCCTAATCGCTCTTCCGTAATCTCCGGATACACGGTGACGTCAGGTCGGTGTACTTAATTAATCGACGATTACGAAAGGCCCAGGAGGCCATCCGACGGATGGTGCGAAAAAATACGACTTAATAGACCTTCTTCCCGTCTCTCGACGGGGAAAAAGAGACGAGGAGAGAGGAGGACGATGTGGAAAGAGAGAAAGAGAGAGAAAAAGAGTGAGAGGTAGAGAGAGAGAGAGAGAGGACAGATCTACCGGGTGCTTTGATCGCGCGAGTTTAATTTCGTCGAGCTGCAGGTCTTTGGATTTACTTAATCACCGTCGATATCGGACCAGGGGGGCGGGTGGCTCGGGGAGGGGGGAGGGAGATAATTAAGGAGGGCCCTTCGAAAGGCGACACGGAGAACGACTTAATCACACTTTGAATCGACACGCGTGTCGGCCATTGGCATTAGTCGCCTTTTCCCGCGATCGCGATTAATTGCCCGCAAACGGCCGGGAGAGCATAAAAAAGCGCTGGACTCGATTTAATTGAACTAAATGCAGCGGGACGTTTAATGGCGCCGCTCGAGCGACTCGCTATAGTGGAGGACTGATCGATAGAGTGTAATAAATATAATTACAACGAGGGTGGAGGGAGGGGGATACCAACCGGTGCGATTGTACTTCGACGTTGTTTTTCTCCCCCATCGACGAGGCATCGCGTCCTTTTTTTCCCGGCAGCGTCAAAATTCATCGTCGATCTCGCGTAGAACGCGAGCGAATTACGCCCAGGCGGTGAAGCCTGTTCTTTGGCGGGACACTCAGGGGATGAACCGTTTTTTGTTTCAGGATGGACGGGCCGGCGGTTCTGTCGATGCCGCCGATAACCGCGCCCCAAAAATCAGCACAGTCCCCGCAGTCGCAGTCGCACTCGAAGACGAATCAGGTAACGTGGATAGTGCATCGCGTATGCCCAAGAACGTTCTTGTTCACGACTTTCTGTACTTCGAGCGATTCATCCTTCGAGGATCAACGATCATCTTTCGCTTTATACTTTTATATTACCAAAGTTTTCATTCTTCTCCGACAAAGACGCGTTATTGATTAATTTCGAGGTGTCTATCGTGATCTGTCGTATATCTTTTAATCGTCTCATCGAGCAATCGAGTCCTATATTATCGACAATGGTTTATATCGAATTGTGTTATATGAAATTTGCTATTAGCATCAGTCAGAGCCGCGTAGTGCATCTAAACTGATAGGAGTTGCAGGTGGGCACCGTTTCTCTCTACGGGATACACATCGTGTCCCTCGTGATCGAGGGCCAGGAGAGGTTATGCCTGGCTCAGATCAGTAACACCCTGTTGAAGCAGTTCAGCTACAACGAGATCCACAATCGCAGAGTGGCGCTGGGCATTACTTGCGTCCAGTGCACTCCCGTACAACTGGAGATCCTTCGTCGGGCAGGGGCCATGCCCGTGTCCTCGAGAAGATGCGGAATGATAACTCGAAGGGAGGCGGAGCGACTCTGCAAGTCCTTCCTCGGCGATAACGCACCTCCGAGGTTAGCATCGCTGACAAACGCCGAGTAATGTCCGGATAAAATCGAATTCTCTCTCAAATCGCAACATTTGTAACGTTTGCACCCTGATCAATTTTTAACACATACACGCGCGCGCGCGCGCACACACGCACTCACAGACGCACACGCACTCACACACGCGCGCTCACACGCACACCCACAGACACAGACACAGACACAGACACAGACACAGACACAGACACAGACACAGACACAGACACAGACACAGACACAGACACAGACACAGACACAGACACAGACACAGACACAGATACGGACACGCACACAGCATTATCGAGCACCGATCTTCAACGATCCGTCTTTAAATCGCAACGCTTGATACATCGCCATACATAAAGTCCTCCCTGCAACTTTACGCGCGAGAAGCAAAGCCTATTATTGCGCAGCTGCAACGAGGACGCACGATTCCACTTCCTCGGAGTTAAAGTCGAGACAAAAGCACATTATCGAAATGACTAAACGTCACGAGGTTCCTCGCGCGAGTTAATTCGCAGAGAGGAGGAAAGCTCCTTACTCCCCAAGCTATGACCGGGAAAAACGATTCTAATCCTCAGCCACGTCCGCTCTGCCCGCAGACTGCCGGAGGACTTCGCTTTCCCGGTGCACCACGAGTGCGCCTGGGGCTGCAAGGGCGCTTTCCTGCCCGCCAGGTACAACAGCTCCAGGGCGAAGTGCATAAAGTGCCACTACTGCGGCCTCTTCTTCTCCCCCAACAAGTTCATCTTCCACTCGCACAGAATCGGCCCCGCCGACAAGTACGTCCAGCCGGACGCAGCCAACTTCAACTCCTGGCGGCGGCACATGAAGCTGTCGGGGAACCAGCAGGACGAGGTGGTGCACGCCTGGGAGGACGTCAAGGCCATGTTCAATGGCGGCACCAGGAAGCGCCTGCTGAGCAATCCCAGCTCCAGGGAGTCGCCCAGCCCCGCCAAGCAGCCCAGATCGTCGCCCACCGCCCAGATACCGGCCCTGGTGCAGTCGCCCACCCATCCCAGGGTCCCTCCCTTCCCAGAGCTGCCCCTGCCGCTCTCCAGGAGTCTCGTCATGGACTACGTGTGGCATCAGCATCAGCAAGCGGCGGCCGTCGCCGCGGCCAAGACCCCCGGATTCGCCTTTCCGCCCTACGCCCTGCCCTGGCTTGCAAAGAGGGGCCCCGTTTTGTTTCCTGGTAAAGTTCTTTTTTTTTATATATGTTTTTTTTTCTTGTTCCTCGATGTCGTGTTGATTTTGTGGAATTTATTGCTCGTGAAGAAGGATTTTGTTCTTGTGCGTGTAGTAATTTTTGCTTTTTCTGTTTTACTTTTGTGGTTGAAGGGGAGTTTTAGAGTTATGGTAGTGTAGTGGATAGAAGTTTTTCTATGTGATATGTATACTGTGGCTCTGGTGTTTGGAAATCAGCTTAAACAGTAGGTCCTAGGCTAAATGAGCTTAGTGGTCGATGTTGAAAATGAATAAGAATCTAGATGATAATGAGAAATCAGAATTTCTTCTTTAGTGAATGTTTTAAATGAAACTTGAGTAATGCGAAATACTCCTTCCATTCCACGCACGAGTATAAATAAATCGTCGGTTTTATAGGGATGATAAGGTGAATGTAATAGGCGAATATGGAGTTATTCGTTATTCAGGGCCGCTGCCACCTCCGATAAGCGGCTCCAGTCCCACGGAACCGCTGATACCAACGGTGAATCCACCCTTGCACCAGTCGGCTTTTCGCCCCGTGATTCGCGGCCCGCCCATCGTCGAAAGCCTCCCCCAGGAGCAACCGGCCGACGCCACGGCCACTGGTAAGGAGGAGAACTCCGACGACGAGGTGGATATCGAGACAACGGAGGACGACCCGGTGACTCCTTTGACCGTCGCTGCTCAGAACCTTCATTCGGCCTCGAACTCGGCCATGAGCAGTCACAGTGGTCGCAGCACATCGCCACAGTGCTGGAGTCCACCTCGAGAAACGGTGAGTTTGCCTCGATCGCATATATAAACTAGTATTTATTTATCTCAACATTCAGCATTTTACCTATAGATTCTGTTCAATTATATTTGACACGAGTTTTATAAATAGAGGTATCGTTGAAAAGAAAAGGATAAGGTGCAGATGTCTATGAAACGATTGCCATTGAACTTCTGAGGATTAATGTATAATACGAATTCTTCTTCCGAAAGGAGCAGTAGAATATTACGAGGTATATTATTAGGGATGAGAAGAATGGCTGTATAGCGCATTATTTTATTAGGGGATGTATATCGTGAAAAGGGAATTTACTTTGAAATACTATCACACTCGTCAAACACTACTTTGTGTTATTAGTATAACGCGTGATATGGAACACTCGAATTTACTCCCGACCCCGTAATCTCCTTACGCTTATGCCACGGAACACAAAGCGCGTACGAAGACGCTCCGCGACCCTCCGCCTTTCAATTTAATCTTTTAGACCCAGGCCGTATTGGTTATCAATCCAAAGGACTCGCGTGCTCCCATTTGAGTGCGTTTCTTTTATCGATCGCTTGATTAATTAATCGAGAGTCCATTATTTCGATGCGTAAGCGTGACCGTGTTTCGTCGCCGGACGACAGGCACGTGACCATTGTTGAGCCACTGTTCGTAATGGAGTTACGAGCGGCCCATCGGCAACGACGACCGCCTGGCAAACACTTGACACCGAGGCTCTTCGGTCTCCACATGCCGGAATGTTTTACCACCTTTGCGAATCCCTTGGCCCGACGAAATCGCACTCGAGCGACAATCACGGCGTGGCTCGCATCGATTGCCCTGCACGCGACTCACGGTGCACGCGAGGATTGTTCCTTTAAAATACAAGGGTATTTATCGCGTGTCGCGGTAATAGGCCGCGCGAGGAATTTGTAACCTACCGTGATAAAATTGCTGAATAATTCTCAATGTTATCGTGGACAAATGCACGTTATTCGTTGGAAGAGTTTTAAACGTTTTCCGAGTATTTAAGCGACCCAATGGCTCAGAGAATATCGAGATTCGTAGCATAATTGTCTTAGTACGCGACAACAAGGGAGATCATCGCATTTTTCAGCTTTCTTTATGATCAATATGCCCAACATGATATTACAAAAGTGGAGTGAATGTGTTCGGTATTTATTTAGAAGCAATGGATATTGAATGCCAACACCTTGAATCGTTACATTATGGCTGATTATTGTGAATATCGATATTTACAAATTATGAGGTGTGAAAAAATATCTATTTTAAGAGGAGCATTTGAGTATATAATTCTGATTATTGGGGTGAATTACGCGTAAGCGATAGGGAGCAGCGATTGTGACACATTCTCGAGTCGAGGCGTCCTTTACGGTTTGACCGATGGGTGTTTTTAGTTTAATCATAGCCAGTGGCAAGAGAGATCGCAGACTTTACTTATACATGACGTACGAGGCGATTCTCGACTTACAGGGCAAATATTTCGCCGATGCCCCGGGAGTAATATATTAATGCGTAACGTTATCCGCGATCTTTAATCATTCAGTAGTGAGTAAGTCTATATATTTCCCTCATTTAATAACGGAGTGTATTTGCCCAGTAAGGAAAGGAGCTCCACCCGTTATTTCGTAAACGAGCAATGAGATACCTGATCGTTACGCGACACCGAACAAACAGTTTCGCTTCGGGTTAATCGAATTAATCCACCGGTATGCTTTAGCGAGGCGTCTTTTTTTTCGAGACGTTACTTACAAAATGAAGGGAAAACAGCGAGCATATTCTAAAGTCTTTCACGCGAAAGCGTCGAAACGATATCAAGGTAAAATATCGATAAATATTTCGAACATTTAGTTTCTAGAAAAAGAATAGGTGCATTCCAATAGTTAACGCTTACATCCTTAAACGTACATTTTTAAATCTACAACACCTACATCCTACAAACAAAAAAGTCATTAAGAAGAAATATCGATAGATCGATAGAGCGATTGTTACTCCACGATAGAATCGTAGAAAATCTCAAAAAACGCCCCTTTACAAAGTACAGTCATTTCTCTAAGAAACTACCTGTCATTTTTACCTCTTTAATAGGTTTAGTATTAATATCCTAATAGCTCACGCCAAGAATGGACTCCACAAGTTTCATCGCTCGATGAATCGTGTCTTTTTCCTAAAAAATGTGGAATTCTTCGTCGCGACAGGCGGCGCAAAGAACGAACCTTTCGGCCCACAATTAAATGGCTCGCTGGACGCTCGGATCCTGCAGTGGTGGAGGCCAATAATTAATACGTTAAAATTAGTGTATCGACGCGTTGGTTGGTTGCACCAACTAGAGCATCGAAATACCGTGGAAGGGCGGCGGGGAGGCGAAGAGGGTGAAAGCACTGGCACGTAATACTACTCGACGTCCCTAGAATTTGCTCTGCGGTCTGACTGCTCGTGCCGCTGCCCTCGGCAATCGCGATAATTATTGTGTCAGTAAATACTCCGTAACCGTACGAACTAACGGGCTCGCACGATCGGCTGGATACAACACACTCCCGGCGTGGGTGCGCTTATGGCAGCGATATAATTAAACGCATGACCACGATGTTATTTTGACGTATCCTCTTTCACGCGTCGGCAAGGGCGTTTCGTTGGATTCGGTGCCCTTGGCGACCCTAAGACCGAACACAAACCGATTTAAGGTGTAAACGTTTTCCTCTTTCGTAAGATATGGAGAGCATCGTTGGTTTTATTCAGTCTCATCGAAATCCTGATTTAAACTTCATCGTACCAGCATACATTTTTCACGCTCGGATTAACACGCTCTCTAAATATCATCGAATCGGTTTACAAAATAAAATCTACACTTTCCTCTGAACGTCACAAATGAATTTAAATAAACAAATAATTCCAATACAGAAGAGAGAGCTCGAATACACCATACTAAATCACAGTATTACATCCTCTCAACCAAACTCCACTCGAAGACCCTAACGGTCGTTCACGAAGCGAGATGAGCGTGGATACCAGCGAAATGCATAACGCGAATATGCATGCCGGTCCAAAATTAAGATTTGCAAATGGCATCGCAGCGGTGCACCAATAGCGGACGATGTAACCAGAAACTTGGTCTCGGTGTGTAGCTCGAGGCCACTCGAAGGTCCTAATCGGTCATCTCGGAGTAGCGAGTAGGCGAATAGAGAGGGAAATAGGTGTAGGCAGGATCGAGGAAGGAGGGAGGAATCGGGAGGAGGAGGATGCTCGGTCCTGGGCCGAGTGTCCGAAAAGGGAGGAACGCGCGAGTGGAAAGGAGGGAGAAGGAAGAGGGAGAGAGAGAGATAGAGAGCGAGATAGAGAGAGAGAGAGAGAGACAGTGGTAGGTCGGGATAAGCCATCCGGATTGCCAGACAGCTTTTCAATTCCCCCTTGTCGGTGAACGTGTCGAATGGGGTAGAGCCGTATTTTGTGCGGAGACTCGCGGCTCCCCTCTTCCCTTTCGGGATGGTTAACGGCCGTGTACGTACACGTCGTTGAGATATCCGGGATACAAAGGTGGAGGAGGAAGTGGGAGGCCCGGTTACTGGTAGAACGGCACCAACTGTATTGCGGTAACTAAGTAATCCCCGAACGTTATTTGCAGTTATTTCTCGCTCCGCCGGTTTTCCACGGAAGAGAAAAGGAGGGAGGGCATTTTCATTTTCGCGACATCTGTGGATCCTGGGAGTACGGCTTAAGCCCCCTTCCTGCGGCGCCGAATCGGTGCTCGTGGCTCGAGTCTAGGCCTTGCCAATTTCCTCGAACTCGCGGCTAGACTCGAATCTCTCCATCAAGACCTCTGGAGTCTCGCCTGGGTAATATGTGAGAAAGGGAGGGCCTTGTACTGGAAAGCGAGGAAAGCTGTCTTCTCTGCTCTACGCGGCTCTCGTCCTCGCCTCGAAATCCGCCTACCTCGTATCTCTCGTATAACCCCTTATTTCTTTCGAGCAGGAGCTTTGTTCCTCGTCATTATGCTCCTTCACCTTGATCCTTGGATATAGAAAGATGAGGTTTGGCCGTATGTAAGCCTGGAATTTTAATTGTACGGTAGATTCTTTGCTGGATTATACGGTAATGTGCTTGAACAAAAAAAATAAAGGCAGGAAAATAGGGAATTCGTTCGATATCTTCGCTTCGTGCCATTATGCTTTGTTACTTTAGACTTATGGCATGACTTAAAAGTAAGACGTAGTGAACAGATTTAGAAAGCTGACTCCTCTATTAACCTTCATTAAAAAAAGTTAAAGAGAAACGATGAATATCCTAATGTACGAATTTAATATTTTATTTCAAAAAATTTCAACTTACCGATCGATGCTCTCGACAGTGATCGATGAGCATTGCGCGAACACTCTTTCGACGCAGATTATTTAAGAGATTATTTAAGCACCAGGATCGAGACGCGAAATAAGTACGGGTTTACCGCTTTGCCGGGGTTAGCTGCGTCAATTAAGATCTCTAGGTCGATCGTGATTACCGAATGTCCGCCTGACGTCGTCTCCGATTTCCGTCGCAAAAGCAACGAAGACATCCGTGGATTTCCTCCACCATCCATTTAAATGCAATTAAGCGCCGTCACGTAGAGGAAGCGGAAGCTCGGGGGGGCTCGGGAACGTTTAAATCAAACTACGGATGGTTTAGTTAGTTTTGGCCGCAACTTTTAATTGCGCCTCGGCCGTCTGGAGAGCCATTAGATCTACGTGGGGTCACGTTATTTCTTTCCTCATCTTCTTCGCCCGCTCACGTTCCTCTCCCATCGCCCTGGGAATTTCCGATCCTATCGATCGGCTTCGGACGATCGTAATTTACATCTTTTACGTAAGAAGGTAGGAATTATTATTAGGTCCGACTCGTTAAAAATCTTGTATATAGAAATAGCGCCCAATTCGATATTCAAAGTCTACGCTTAATTTTACATCAGTGAATATATCGTATCGACACAGCGAAACTTATTGATCTTGGCGACAGATGAAACGAATAATCGTCAAGTTTCTCAGCGAAAAAGTGCGAAAAGGCGAATAAGCGAGCGATAAATTAAGAATGCAGCCTTTGATAAAAGATCATCGATGCAATTAAAGGAGCGAGTAATGAAAGAGGCTCGGTGGAAACTTGCTTGGATCGATCTGACGAGTGACCCAGTATACCCCATTTCCTTGAACGTCACGGAGGCCTGACCTTTGGGTTTTATGTTTCGTCTTCGAGGATCGTTAATTAAGTAACACCGACTGGCATTTTTAAGTGCCGGTGAACACCGCTGAGCCATCCGCCCCCGCACGACGAAATGCCAGCCCGTGACCTTATATTCCTGAAAACCCTTCGGGACTCCCTGTGATTAAATCGACTGACATACACGGGGCGAATACACGTTGCGACGCGTATCCACGGTCATCCTTTTAAGAACTTAACCCGGTAACATTTCCTCCCACGCGAATACACTGCCACTGACATCGCCAGGCGCGCAAGTGGGTTGTCCTACAAATGTCGTTTCCATCTATTCGTTTCTCACAGGTGCGAGTGAAAAAAAAAAAAGCTTGATTTTCATTTTAATAATCCCTACAATTTGCTAAATTGATAGGCAGGGTCGAATAAATACGCGCGCACAGCCGATGTGAATATAGAGTACCCATCGCACAATCGATACTTCTTTTTGAGCCGCGGAATATCGCTGTTGTTGCAAGCATCATTTATTTCGCCCTTAAATATTATACGTGTTACTCGATTGGACATTCTTTCATTTCGTCCCGCCTATACCCAAAGCGCCGATCCGGAATGAGCGGACATAGGAAAACATCCTAATGAGAAGAGCAGAGCGAAAGGTGCAACGTACAATAAAGGGGGGCGCCGAATTCCGATTCACGCCGCAGGATTATTTCCTTGATTCTATTTACGCTGTACCCTCGAAGAGTCGAAATGGAGGATTGCCGCGGAAACGGAGGGCGGCGACTGTTGATTTAATTATGATCGTTACTCCGGACCAAGACTCCGCCCCAGGACCCCCGAACCCAATACAGTCCCTGGCGCCCAGCGCTTCTCGCTTCGCCCCTTCCTCGTCCATCCAAAGGGCTCTCGACGCGCCTCGATCCTCTCCCCATCGAGGATCAATCCTAGGACTCGCGTGTCGACGACGCGGTCATCCAAGGATCGGCCCGACGATGCCTCCGCTCGCCTCTCCCGAAAGCAACTGCCAAACTCCGCAATGCGGTCGGATCGTTTTAGGAACGCTCACCGATCAATCCATATCGCGCTCAAAACAGGCGGCAAAAAGTGTTTGGGAATCGAGGTGAAAGGCGGCGGAATGTTCGCGCACCGGGGATGAAACTCGTTAACTCCGCTACTGTGTTCACTGTACAGCTACTCGAATGGATGGGGCTTACGCAAAAATTATTTTACAACCCTCGCACGGAAATTGAGACCCTACAAATAATGTTTTGCCACGATAAACGCGGTATAATACTGACGTAATTCACGCGTCGTATCGTGTTTTTGGCCGCTTTCGCCGAATTTTGCGACCCAAAATCAATGGGGTATTTTAATCACGTCTCGTAATTAACCCGCTTTCGCGGACGAATCTTTTTGCCCGTCGTAATTATCATTCCCGGCTTACGATCACTCGCCCTTCTCCTCTTTTGCTTTTTTCTTCCTTTTTTTTTTTTCAAATTCAAGTCGTACGGCCAATGGTGCAAGGGTAAATTCCCGCGGAAGGGAATGAAACGAGTTTCTTTCACCTTGCAAGGCTGTTTATACCGATTTAGTTCCGTCTTCTCTACTGGATTTCTTCATTCTTCGGAAAACTCGAGCCATTGGTTATAAATGGAAGCGGCATAATGAGCTCCGGTTTCTTTCGTCGGCTTTGCTGGAAAAACTGCAAGTTCCGAGCAGGGCGCATTTTTCGTTACCACTCGATATCCGAGTGGTATTCCGAATTCGCCCAAAACTGGTGGATATTGGACGTGCCTCGAACTTTCGTCGTCCTTTACGCCCTCCAATCGGTGTCCCTTTATGTTGATATTTATTTAAGTCTTAAGGCGACAACTCGAAATGTATCGTTATGGCGGCATTGAAAGTTTTATAAAAACTTTCGATTCAGAAGACTACGCTCCTGTAGTAAATAGAAGTTCGGCCTTTTCCGAAGAAAATCTGGTTTTACCAATTTCTCCATGGGGATTTATATTGCAGAGGCAGCGGTTTGGAACTTACTCGAAACGTGAAATTCTGAAGTAAAAGCTTCGAATGGATAACGAGTATAAAATAAATAAAAAGTCACGTTTATTATTAAGGTCGCTATACGTTATACACCAGGCTCGAGTTTCCATCAAGGAATTCATTGATTCAAATTACTTCTCAAATTTTATCGAATTAGTTTTTCCTTACAATACATGTACACGTACTACAATATATTTCAAATAATTAAAAATTAGTCGCTAACAATACGTCTCAAAGTATTTTAACTTGACAATAGATGTCGGATATTACATCATCTACTCAACGATTATACAACAAATCTAAATACATTCAATTGACAATGTTCCGTTAGCAGCCGTTACCACGAATACGTAAAGTTTCAGGAAAGGTGCTCCTCGTTGTTGGTATATTTATTTAAAAATTTGATCCAGCCAAAAAAACCGATAGCACACATTTCGTAGAACCCACAAAAAAAAAAAGCGGTCCGGTATCGGGAGGAAAAATTGATCGGTCAGGCACGTAGGATTGGAAACAAATAACTTTGGTGTGCATGAATAACGCTCTCGAACAAATCCGGCATTATCGAGAGTATAATCAATTTCCCGGTATAATTCCGCAGCGCGCCTATGCCCTCGGACGAGATCAGCCAGTCGGAAATAATTCGACTAACGTGATTGCGTATTAACTTTGCACCCGACGAGTGGCTCGCACTGCCAATTCAAATTCCTACCACTTCGTCATTCTACTTACTTGCGGTTATATCGGAGTCTACTCTCGGGCGCTTGTTCAATTTAAGAACCTGTCGATGCGCGGTGAGTTTTGGAAATGCGAAATTTTAAACGAGAAAATACTCCTACGTAACTCAAGTGAACGACTGGATGGTCGAATATACCTATATATACATTTATATGTAGAATAGAATAGAAAGATGGAGCTAGGAGAGAGTGCAAATACAATTTTGATTATTTTATCCTTTTTTTTCCTTAGGTATTGTAAACTTAGACTGCTTCGACCATTCGCTCCAATTTTGATTATCACTATCGCTCAACGACTACCTTGCAATAATCAACGTTCAACCGCTATTTTCGCCTATTCTTAGCCTTTGTTCCATCCTCCTTACCCAAGGCTTTCACTTCACTCTCCACCGTCCCCTCTGTCCTTGCTTCACCCTGATTACCTATAGTATCCTCCAGACTGACCAAGGCTCATTCACAAGTTACTCCCCATTCTCTCTTCATGCTCGCTAGATTTCGATTATCCAAGGGCCACCCATACCTCCACCACTATCATCCGCAAACTATTCTCTCCTCTCTTCAACGTCCTCACCTAATTCCACCTATCCAAAGAATAACCTCCCACTATCCAAACAATCAACCCCTTCTCCTCTGCTCATCCAAACAACCCCCCTAACTCAATCCACGATCTGAACCCAATCCAAAACACTTCCTTCGACCAAAACCCGCCCTGGCAATACTAAAAGCAAGGAAGGAGGAAAAAACCCAATGTTCGCGCATAGCCCGGGGCCGTCCATCGACGAGCGATTCCAAAGAACAGGGACGGCATTATATTCGGTACCATCGAGGACATGGAGGGAGAAAAACGAAAAAAAAAAGCAAAAAAAAAAAAGAAGTGCACCCGCGCGCACTCGCGGCCTGGCGAATTACATCGGCAAACGCGGACGGACGGGATGTCGAAACTTTTGCCGTTTACGTAAAATCCAGGGTGTACAGGGGGCGGCAGGAGGGGGGGGGGGGGTGGAGGCGCACAGAGGCGGGCAGGGCGCACGCTACGATTGTTTCGCCGTAATCCTTTATTGGATCAACGGGGCTGAAACAATTGAGCGGGCCATAACGCGAGGATGGGCCGACGGCGGGCAGGCAGGGGCAGACGACCGTGTCGGGTTTTCGGTCTGGCGATGCCGATGGTACCGAGCGGCGGCCGGATAAGCGCGCAGGCCGGGAGGGGCCTGGAGGGGGGCAGGGGGCTCCGATGATGGGGGCGGGGAAGGATTTCTACCTACTTTGCCGGGTGAACGGAGTTACAAATGGGAGAACGCGGAACTCATTCGCAAGCGGAAACTCATGGCCTCGCGCGCGCTCACCCCGCTGCTCCTTTGTCCCCCTTTCGCTCTTCCTCTCTTAGCCACTCTCTCTCTCTCTCTCTCTTTTCTTTTCTCTTTCCATCGCTCTTTCTTACCCTCCAGCGACGGATCGAGCGACTGGTGACTTACAGGCGCAATGATGGTTCGCGGTTTCCTTTTGAATTTCGGAGAACGCGCTATATGAAGGTTAAAAGTGTGGCTTTTGGATTTCTACGAGAGTATTCATCGTGTCACTTGTGGGTTTATGGATACTTAAGGTGTTTAAAGTAAACGATCGATTTTACTCGATATACCTTTGCAAGGATCTACCAGAGATTACGTGTATAAAGACGTGAGGCACTTTCGATGGTATTGCTCTGAAAGTAGGTGCTTCAAATTCACTTTAACCGAATACACCTTAAAAACCAACATTATCTAATACAGTATATACGAAGATTACAATGTTCGCCTATCGATTAAATAGATATACGTATATAAGCTCGTAATATCTCTCCCCGTCGTCCAAGATCCCTACGATTTATAGGACCCAAGTCATGGATTTCTCGCACCTGTCCGACAATCCTGTCTCACACTCCCGCGGCCACCATCGACCACCCCTCCTTCTTCGCAGCCTTCGCGCCCGGTAATCTGCCGTTGATTCAATGCCCTCTCTTTCCTCTCCCTCTATCTCTCTCCCTTTCCCTCCTTCCATTCCTCCTCTTCGCGCGCTACGCGTCGCGCTCGTTTTTCTCCCGCTTGGGCCAACAGGCGCGAGGAAAGTCCGCATCGGCGCCACGGAGCGCGTCACGTAGCGGCGATACAATAACGAGGAGATCGAGCGACGTGCTCGTTACGAGGCCTACATGCCTCGAATTTCCACGGCGCACGCCGACCGGCCCTTTGTCTCTCTTCATCTCCTGCAGCGCCTTCATCCCCAGGATCCGTCTCCCGGCCGATTTACCCACGGGAGCACGTAAACGGCGGCCCACGGTGGGATCAGGGGGATAATCGTTCTATATCTATGATCCCGCAAATCCTCGGGCCACCGGCCAGGAGGCTGTATCTCCTAGGTATCGCGAGAGACCCGTGTAACTTAGCTCCCCCTTTTCCAGTCGGCACGGGATCGAATCCGTTACCTCGAGTGCCGAGGGGCTGCCCGCACGTTTCTGGGAGACTTTGATCGTGCGGGATAGCGAGGGCAGGTAATCGTGGACCGATTGATGCTCGTCCGCAGCTAGTTGGAGTGGCGATAGATGGAGAGCCCTCGTTATCCGGTTTAAGGATTTTTCCTGCGTAGGATGCTCGTGTATTCATAATCTTGCGTGGCGATATACGGAGAGCAGTTGGTATCTGGTTTAACCATTGTTCGTGTATAATGGTTGTATATTTATAATCATGGTGATATAATATGAAGAGCAGTTGGTATCTGGTTTAACCATTGTTCGTGTATCATGGTTGTATATTTGTAATCTCGCGGTAAGACTAGATAAGATTTAAATAGTTTGGGCTTTGTGTCTTTCTATCGCGAGGTTAGTCAGAGTTGGGACCTTGATAGTATTGTGGAAAGGGAGGTAATCGTGCTTGGCTAGATTTAGTTGGTCATCGATAGAGGGTTCGTGTTTGTCCAATCGAAATATTTCTCATCCACGCGATCTACCCTTTCGTAAAGATAAGCGTTGCTTGTAAAGTGTTGTAAGAGTGATACTTCAGCGTATACAATATCGTGTCTATTTGCTATTTTAAAACTAAGAGCAGGAACTAAAGGCAGAGGGGACTTTCTAAGTACACGTTTTTCCTCGCTGAATGTAAGCCGGTGAAAAGGACGTGTACCACCGACGAGCATCGGTTAATCTTCGTTTGGGGCATGCAACTTCGTTCCGGAGCATACGGGGTTAAAAGCCGAGTTCACCGCGGCGAATCGATCTGTCACGATGAGCAAGTTCGGCAGCCAACTCGGCGCTGCATACACGGAGGTTGCACGGATATTACGATGGACATATGCGCCAGTCCCAAGGATCTGTATCGCGAAATATCGACTCGCAGGGGTATTCTCCGCATTGGCCACCTGCTCCACGGTAAACGTACTGCCGAATCGTGGCCTTAGGGGCCGTAACGGTGAGCATACCTCCAGGAATACTGGTCGAGGAGAGAAGACAATGAGTCTGATTTATTTTGATCTGGACATGGCGTGGTATGTGCACCTCCGTTGTATACCAAAAGGTATTGGACGTGGGAGATATTGGAACATAAGGTGCTGGAGGAAAGAGTATTGGACATAAAGGGAATGGTTGTAATCGTAAATAACGCTTCTGGGCGGCGTAGACAGTTTTTGGAGTCAGGCTCGCCAGCGTCGAGTCACCCTTTCTGACGTTTTACCTCGACGAATTAGATCACAATGGATATACTCGACCCCCTCCTCCACCTTTCTCCCCCCCCCCCGCGTCGAGCGCCTTCGCACACAAAACATAATTACTTGAAATCCCAAACAGCATGAAAATTTGATCAGCAGCCCGTCCGTCGCGAGCCATTAGCATCGAACGACTACTGACGTCGGGCGGACAAGCGGCAAATGGGATTAAAAACTTTGATTAAGGGAGGAATCGGGAGGCCCTCCGTTCGCGAAGCTTGCTTCTATGAAACATGGAATTCTTTAACGATGTTTCTTACGTTGTAACGAACGTTCCAAGTTTTTTTCTTACCGCAAAGGATAACGGTCTTGGCGATTAATCATCGCGACAGCGATGGTTCGATATGCAAACCACGGATTCTTTGTGGACACTGTAACGTATAGGTATTCAAATATAAATAATTTCTGATATTTATATTAGTAGAAATTTAAAGCTGAAATTATAAACAGTATGATTGTTACGAAATTGTGAGTTTCCATTTATTCATAAATATCTGTGCAGGTTTTAAATTTTCAAGAGTATCAGACTTAAGTATACAAAACAACAAAATAATACTTTAGTTTCTCCGTTTACGACATCGCCTCGTGTATGCATTGGCTCTGGTGGAAGTGTCGTTAACTCGCTGCGGTGACCGATCTTCTGCAGGTAACAAAAGTAAATGTAATCGCTGTAACTTCAACTGGGGTTACGTGACGGCGTAAATGTCAGGTCGAAATGAATATTTTACCCCGTCCTACCACCAGCGTTACGCTACAATTGCATTTACCAGCCGCTCCGAGGAGTCCTATCGACCCTCGTGCATCTGCAAGATAATCTCGATACAGTTATGTGCATGCACATACATACCTATGTTCTAACAGGTACACGTTTGGACTATTCAACGAGCCGACAAAGCTCCTACTCCACACACACACCGGAGAATAAATTAATTCTGACATTATTTATGCGGCTTAATGATCTTGGCCTCGAATCGTTGTGCGAAGCAATAAGGGAGGAGTACTGCTTTTTTCCTACCCCTAATAACGCCACGATCGATCGTTCTGAGGCGAATTAACTCCTGTTTATACGAATTTATTTAAAATATGATACTTATTAGCGTGCATATACTGGTAACAGAATTATCTGTATTTTTACTTATGAGAGATGAGAGCTTAAAAATTGATTAAAGAAATATTGCCAAAAATTGGTTATATACTATATACGCAGAAGATACCCGCAATGAAAGGGAAATTAGAATTATTCGAATATTGGCATAATATCAGACAGTTGCATTTCAGGCCTTTGAAGTATCACAATAACGTTGATCGAACGATAACGGAAAATATATAGGTACTTTACTTACGGATAAGACTCCTCAAACAACATGATGTAAATTACTTATACTCTTACGTATGCTGCTCTATAGAAAGATAATAATTTCTCAGGGAATGAGTTTCGCAAACATGAGACGGAAACGCGTGTCAACATCTCTGTCAATGTCAGGTTTGATCGTCTTCAAGAGATAAGATACACTTTGGCCGCTGCAGAGCCTCGAGCACTGCATTCCGTACGATTTGGAGGTTTGAATATGCCGTTGCATTTTCCACGACCATTTCGAAGCAGCTTGGTCGTTTAAAGTGTCCCTCGTCGACCCGTACCGGCTATCATCTGTGATTATTATGAAGCTGAAAATTCGTATTACGGGAAGGACAGGCTCGCGAGCTTTTAAAAATGCATCCTCGCGTGTCGAGTGTACCTGCTCGCTCCTCTGTCCCTCGTGCGCGAGGCCACTGTCACGGAAAGCGGACGCAAGTCTGGACATACGGTGATTTTTAAATAACGTCCGTCACGCGGCCGCTCGAGGGATATATGTATCAATATTTAAAAGTGCCGAATCAAAGTGGCACGCTCTTACGAACGACAGATATGCAAAGTCCTGGATATCGCAAGAAGGTCTCTGCTCCAAGTACGCGCTATAATCGATGAGATTTAAGGATCGTGTTTAAAATCATATTTAACCCTTTTAGTGCCCGACGAGAATATATCGTCACTCGCAACACTCGCGAAAATTGCCAGCGACGATATATCGTTGCGCATCGAATAGCGCCTTACTATTCGCATTGCGAGAGAACTTTATCTGAAACTAAATTTATAAAACTATTACCACTACCTTATTCTCCGTTTCGTCCGTAATGCGTTGCTTTTTGAATGATGTAAATATCGTTTTTAGTTTGATTTCTATGAGCACTTTCCCAAACCCTAGTAAAATCGTAAAATTTGGCCGGTTATTCTCGCGTAGGCACCTCTTTTTCGTACCTAAAAATCGTAATCGATCATAAAATCGCGAAATCTCGAATCGTCTCGACGCATCGAGGTAAATCGCGTTTCCTCAAATCCACACGGTCACGCTTTAGGCGCCTCTTCGAGCGTTTAGGAGGAATGAAAAGGGGAAAGGCTCGTGGAGGGACAGGTTGACTTCTCGCAGCGTCGCGTAGCCGTGAATAATTGACGCCCATCGATCGGCGCGGCCGGGGAATTAATTTAAGTAATTCGACGATCGCTATCGGCGGAAACATTAAATAAAGCATCGTGTCCCGCTTATGCCGTGGGTACCTGGCCGCGTTTAGATTATAGATCGTCGTGGTAAACCCACCGGCAGTGGGCACAGCGGCCGATCGTGGCCATCGTTGCATAACTGAGTGGTCGATCAGGATGAGTGGAACGTTACCCATTTTTACAACCAGAAGGGTTGTCATTACCCTCGAAACTAAGCTCGCTGACCATGCTCTTTGTCTGTTTTTAGTTTTGGACACATCTGTCGAACTCATTGTTCCCCATTGATTTCCATCGTGATATACGTAAGGGACTGTAAACTTAATCGCGCTGAATTTTTGACGATCTTTCCGCGTTATTCGTACCGCAATTGTTATCGAGAATTGCCGACGAAATCGCGGAACGTTAACTGCTGTAGATTTTTAATGGATTTTACCTGCACCATTTTAAAATCTCTTTATATCCACGGCGATCCTGCTTTGACGGCTGTACAACCCGAAAATATGAATCGATTGGAAATATCGGTTGATATTGATATATCCGGTTAATCGATGCGTCTATTTAATATCAATTTGATTACCAATTTAATAACTCGGTAACTCGATATGGCTTTATTGATAAATTTACCATTTATTATTACACATTTGTATTATATTTCTATTTCTATCGTGTGAAATATGATCTACTATACATGTTTAGCCATTATCTCTTGTTAACAACTTCGAATTCTTTCGAAGGAGACGATCTTAGGAACCTGAACACTACGGTTACAATGACTTATCGTGGTCTTAATATGGTTTTGGGTAAAGTTAAATTAACGTCGCTCAGAGAGTTACGATTTTGTTGCAGGAACGCGAGGCGGAGAAGATAGCGGAGGAAGCTGCGGCTATGCGCGACGTGAAGCCAGAACTTGCCCCGGCGAGAAGCCCCGAAAGCTGGCAGGGAAGTACCTTCTATCGGCACCTTAACGTACTTAAAGGTACGCAAGGGACTTCACTATACGATAAAACCCGCCACACGCGCCGCGGCATTACGAGACGCGCCTAAGGAGAGAGAGAGAGAGAGAAAAAAAAAAGATGCCGCTCGTCCAAATTCGAAGCGCGAGCTAATTTATATCGCGGGCGTTTCCGAGGGAAGTAACGTCGGCCAGGAAATTTCTTATCCAGGAATAAAATCGGGGATAAAAAGGGGTTTCCTTTAAGTAACACGCGCTGGATACGCAAAAGCGCAGAGCCGTCAGCGTTTTCCATTTTAATATGCATCCGCGAACGGAGAGATTGCCCCGGTTGGTACTTAATCCCACGGCATTTCGGACCGTGGAACTTTGATATTAGTAATTAGTCATTAGTAATTAGCACGGCTCGAGCAGCTCGCGGGTGGATCAGAGTTTCAATTAATTAGAGTAATTAGTCGCGACTGGAGTGTTAACTGCAAACGGAGGGTTGCCTTGATATCAGACGGGGGTGGATCTTGGAGCTCGTAATAACGCGAAAAGGGGTTGCGGGTGGACTCGTCTCTACGAGGGGGCGTGATTTCCACGGCGCATGCGCACTACTGCGAGAACGGTTCGGCGTATAAGGGACATCGAAACATAGCGACCCTTTACTTTTGACTCCCGTCGCTCCGCCGAGCCATAGAGCCCATCGTTTCAAACGTCTGCCACAGCGGATTTTTCGAAAAACCGCTGTAAACTCTTGCTTCAAAAAAAAATCTTCCTTTCCTCCATCAAACCTCGATGTATAATACTAGATATCTTTCGCAAAGGTAGACATTTTCTTGGATACCTGGATGTATTCAAATCTCGTCCAGACGACGATAAAGGCGAATTATTCAATTACTCTTTGAAACGTAACGTCGAATTCTGCTCGAGCATAATCGATGCTCGCCTTCACGATCGAGCCCGAAACGTGTCGATATTTGCTTACGAAACCTCGTCGATGGTTCTGAACGATGATCGGGCACACGATGTGCGGCGGGAGTACCTTATAATGACGTGTAAGCACAGAGAGTACCGTTACACACGATGCGTGTAGCCCGATTTTACATACAGATACCCGTATATGCGAGCCCACCGGAATATCGGTCGGGGCATTCAAAACAGGCGTAAGCCGAAAATAACGAGATAGCTGCGGTACCTCCGCGATGAATGCGAATGCGGGATCATTGGCAGTGAACGAAGGCACTTTGACTAACGTACAGTCTCCGGAAAAAGCATCGATTTACCGGGTATCGGCTTTCGTCCGAAAGTACGCTTCCTCGTAGAGACCCTCGATGAGGGATCGTCGCTTTTCATCTGGCAGCGCGTCGACATTGCGGCTCATCGATATCATTCCATCCGCGTTATCTAACCTGTTAACTGGGCATAATTGCTTAACTGCTGTACTTTGAACGCGACAGGAAGCTATTATATGGCCAACCGTGTGACAATTCGAATGTCTACGAAAAAAATGTCCGAGAATGAAATTTTACTCCTCGTAGGAGTCTTCAAACGATATTCATGCTCGAAGCTCCGATAAACGTGCTACCAAAAATACTCGATCTTTGGTCCAAAACGGTGCGTACAGTTCTTCCATTGCAAACGCGCACGCGAAACAGTTGCAACCGGTTAATTGCGTCGGTGTAGAAGTCTAGGTCTGCACAACGGATTATAAACGGTTAACAGGTTAACGACCGCGGCCTCCTTCAAGGCGATAAGCTTACGTGCATCGACAGGTGATCGTTAGATACATTCCAGTGGCGATACTATGGCGCCAGGATAGAATACGAATAATCATCCGGGTGCCTTGCCTTCTTAGTTAATCGCTGCACGCAAGACGTTAGAAGCGAGGACAGTTCGTTGATTTTCGGCAATGATGATTGCAGGGAATGAGCCGACGGAGAGAACGGGCTCGGATTGTTCGGCTTGCCGTCCACGAGGAATATTTTACGGCCAGGTACATAGTCCGTCCGCCCCCACTAATTAACCGTAGCGGCAGAGAGAGAGAGGGAAAAGGAAGAGAGAGAGAGAGAGAGAGAGAGAGAGAGCGCTGTAAACGATCATATCGAAAGCTCGCGATTTGTCCAATTTCGAACTCCGATCTCTTTGTCTCCGAAAAGACGCGCCCGCGTACTTTCCAATCAATCGCGAAAGGGAAAGATCATCGAGAGGAAAGGAGGGGCGGCGAAGTCGCTTAAAGTTCTAGTCGTTTAAATTTCTAGTCGTTCGAGTGCGTGAGAAGGCGGAAGCGATCGCAGCGCGCGTCGATCCTGAAATTTTTTTTAAGAGGCACGAGAGTTACTCGACGGTGCACGTCGATGTGAAGATCGAAGGATCGACGGACTGGGCGAATGGTGCGAATGAATTTTCCGAGGCGTTCGTAGGACGCACGAATCTCGCGATACTATTACAATTGTCTCTCCATCGTATGCGCTGTAACGAGTAATTAGCGAGTAATTAACGCGTTTTGCTCGTGTGGCCTCGAGAGCGTTCTTGCAGTTTCGACGCTCATCCGCGAGGCACGAAACGTTCTCGATTATCAATTTCCAACGGTTTCTCCATGGACAGGATATAGATTTCGTCGGATATGACGCTGTGTCTTTTGTCGCGTGCTCTCGTTTGGATATCCCTGATATCGATGAGTGCGAGTGAAGACTGTCGAGTGAAAGAATGTCCACGAGAGAGACGACCACATTGATCTGCGCGAGGTGCTTGTTTTATGTATTCTGATAAAAAGCTCGTCATGGCCGATAGATTATTAATGTCCGTAAAGTTAAATGCACGCTCTGCGATTTTTCTTCTTTTTTGTTTTCTTTTTGTAAAACTCGAGAGAAAGTCAGCGCAATCGTGCATCACGATAACGTGGTAAAGGAATGGTGGTAAAGCGAAGGAGGGAGGACGGCTACGGTGCAGTCCTGGATACGGAGCTACGTTACTACTAACAGTGCAATATACGAATCCTACGTTAATACGTACTTCAGCATCAACTACTAACTAACCGTATACGCATTCTGCATCCTCGCATAGACATTTCGACGAGAAAGATCCGATCTCGGATTTGGAGGAATGTCGAAGAGCAGAAGGAAACGTCGGGCGAACGCAGATATTCCTTCCGCTTCTTGCCGTAGACCAGTGTATACAGCTGTAAGTAACGCCGTATAGAGTAATATAAATTGCATCATTGAACGTAATATAGGTGACAGCGTGTGGAAGCACTATGTGTAATTCAAATAAAATCTATGATCGCTGGTACATCGGACGTGTGATTTATCATTATTTTCCTCACCGTTCACGGACTTCATAATATATTACAGTCTTCGTTGTAAAATTATTTATGGAAATATGCCTATTTATGAGATAATAAAACCCAACGTGATTAACCTTATGCCCGACAAATCTCAGGAATATGGAGTTGTTTAATATATAATAAGATTTATCGATCAACCTTATGTTTTCTTTTCGTGACTGAATTGAAAAAAAAAAACTTGTTTTATTTAAGAACACTTTTTTCAATACTTTTTCTTTATTTCTTCTTATTTTTTTCGTAATTTCAATTTGTATCGCTCGACAAACAATAACACGTAGCTAGAAGGGGTCGAAACGTCGCTTTTTGGAAATACATTTGTAGAATATTTTTGTTTCGTTTATTTTTTATAGAATGTTATACCTGCATAGCACTAGCTCCATACATCGAATTCTCCAATTCTAAGGGGAAAACCGAGTTCCAAGTAATTTGCCATAAAGAACAAGCGCGTGTCTCGCACGGGCGCGGTTAGTCTGTCTAGCAGAAACAAATCTTTTTCAATTACCGAAGAAACTGGTATATCGCAGAATGCACGGTGTAATCTTGGTCGCCGGATACATTCTGCCTGTAAAGTCCTTGGGGAGCTCTCCCGTGTAGAATGTAAGGACGCTCCAGTGAGCAGAAACCCTTAACGGACACAGCCCTGCGGTCCCTGGGCGATCGTCAGCAAAATTTCAGATTTCGACCACATATGGTACTTATGTCCCGCTATCGCAAACCTTTAAGAAACTTGCTCCTTTTATTCGCTAAGGACACACGGGTATAGATATGCCGTGTTCGCCGTTTACAGTAGAGCGAACAAGCTTTTCACATCCACACAACGATTCTAGATAGTGAAAGTGTTTAATATTATTCTTATATTATATTTTACACAAGCGTAAATATTATTAATCGATTAATATGAACATGAATAATTTGGAGTATATAGATTTGGGGTACTATAGTAGGATTAAAATTATACCTTAGACTAAGAAAAATTCGATCGTGTACACCTGCTATGTTTAACGATAGCAATATCAATTTCATCGATTCTAGCTGGTACGTTCTTCTTATCGACCAGCTTAGGCCACATCGCAGAAGATGTCGCAGGAGATTCAAGGCAAAAGGGGAGTCAGGCCACTCTGCTCACCATTGTAAAAATCACGGCTCATCGAGAGAGCTTCGTAAAAAAAATGCCATTGGCAATAGTCAATTCCGAAGAGTGTCAATAATGGGCGCCGTAGGAAAAACACCGTCTGCGGCTAATGTTCCGGGAAATTGGCTCCGCTAACGTGGACTCGCTTCCTCCCGGGAGGAATCTGCAAGTACGAGTGGGGTTTCGTTGCGCCGATTTTTCCCATAAGTACGTCACGTCTCGGCGATAGGAGCGCATTCGAGCCGCTCGTTAGATCGAGATCACGAGAACGGTCCTCCATCAACGCGAAACAAATTTCACGAAGGCCTCTCGTTTGATCTACGTACACGCAAAACCCATCACGGCGTCTTTTCGGCGTTAACAGATTTTTCGTCTCATCGCGTGAACTGTGGGTGTATCTATTTTGAATTTATGCAATTGAGCAAATATAATTTACCCTTTTTAACAATCCAATTATAAATACTGGTGAAGTGGAGTTTGATCTCATTAGACTTAAAGCAAGATTGTATATTTATGAGGTTTCGGATAAAGATGTATCGAGGATATCGAATTTGTAGAAACACGCGAAAACTTCTGGGGACGGAATAGATAAAATTTTAATTTCCACAACATCAAAAGAAGATTGCGAAGGCGGCTTTTTTTTTATCGCGTAATGCTGATATTTGGAGCACTTTCCTTCCTCGTCGATACGCGCAGCGTGAGAGGCAGAATAACGAGCAACGATTCAAATACGAGTTGAAGCCTTCACAATGGAGACGTCAGCCCGGGTATTTAAAGAAACATTTTAATTGCAGGAGGTAAGCCGCTTACGTACCCCTCTCTCGTACGTTAATAAAAACAACCCTCCTGCTACGAAAATGCGGGCAAGCTGGTGTATTCAAGCAGCGAGGAAGTAACTCGCATTACATTCGGTTACTACTCTTAATAGATACCCCGCAATTGATGGTCGATCAATAGCCACCGATAATGAGCTTTGCCGATGTTACGTTAACAATAAAATCGCACTTAGCATTAAGAAAACGCCCACATCATTATTTCTTACTTTCTCAATATTAAAAGCAAGGGTAGGTTCACTGCAACGAAGCAGCTTAAAGAATTATCATTTTTTATCGTATCCTATTTTTCATATAACTTCTGTCGCACGTTATTCCACAAGCTTAAATCGTGGAAACTCAGCTACCTGCGGATTTACCTTCGCAAGGGCATAATTTCGTTCTGGCAATTGGACGATCGAAGGATTCGCACATACCACCCGGTAGAAAATACGCGCACCACGGAAGACGGTATAAAGAAGAACCGTCCCTGTAATTGGGCATCAAAAGGCAATATTTTCCAGGGTCCGTGCAGGAAGGAGAGAAGTATCGTGGGCGATAATTCGAGGAGAAAAGAGGTGGTGGGCGGAGGGCGCGATCTGGCGGGGCAGGATAATACCACGTGGTGTTTTGGCACGCTGATAGGGGCGGGGGGTGGTTTACGAGGGGTTGCCGCTCGGGCTCTACGCGCGAGATGATGGTATGCCTTGTTACCGCGGCGCCACGAAGGCCGCGCTCCCTTGGGTAATATCGTATACAATTATGTCCACAGAAGGGAAGGCATGCATTATGGATGCCGTCTCGAACCCGGTAAATCATGTCGCAGGGTTGGTTAACTCTGCAAATGATCTGGTGCCTCGCACTGCTCGCCAACTTCTTTTTCATTTGGAGTAATCGCGATTTTTCAATGTGACCTTAATCGTTATTCTTATCGGAGTAACAAATATCGCCCCGTCGTTGAAGGTAAAATTCAAAATGACTGCAAATTGGGAATGGGAAATTATAATGTTAGGAAGCGATTTATTTATTTCACAAAAGGTTTAATTTCCATCTTCTTACTTTTTTTTTTGCAATATTACATGTACAGTACACTTGTAGAAGATTATGCTGCCTCATCTTATATGTATAGTTAATAATTTTTGAAAATGTAAATTACAAATTGAAATTTGTCGGAAGTATAACCATCTAACGGTAAGATTTCGAATAGCGACGGCTGAGAACTCGAAAGGCAAATAAATGCTGCTTCGATATGCAAGGGGTTCATAGCTAAGCTAAGCAGGAAAATTTACCCTGTTGCATAAGGGTATAAATCTCAAGACGTACGCGCTAAAATCCTTGTAGCTTCAACAGATTTCCTTTTGACTCAATAAAGACAATAAACAAAAAGTTTACACGAAGCTCTCCTAGATACGGCAGTAAGTATACATGATTCAAAACGGCTACGATATAAATTACAAATCATACTTGTTGGAACAAGGATAGGAGGTACACGGTGCGGAATCGTTTTCCAAAGATGCGGCATGACATAGAGCACACTTTATTTCTTAATTGGTGATAATAATCATTTAGCATTGACCGAAATCGAATATATATCGTATATTTTTTTTCTTTAATCGGAGTTCAATAATCGTAGTAGATTAATTTACCAATATAAGTGTAATTAATTGTAATGTATTGTCTGAAAGTATCACTGCGTTGCATCCACTGGTCGTACCTTTACACTTTTTTGCCAATGAGGGTAACGTAAGAGCAACGTGAGGGGCCTGGATAGAGAAGGAGGCTTCGTGTGCGCATGCGCGGTTGACGGGGAGACGGAGAAAGAAGTAAAGAAGTAGAAAGAGAGAGAGAGACAGGGAAGGAATAGCGGAAAGAGGGAAAGAGACAGCCAGATAGGAGATTAACCGCCGCCAACGAGAACCGTCCTATTCTGTTCGCGTCTCCCGAGAACCCCGGATTTTCTAGCGCTTACAAAATATAAGTGGACCGATTTTTCGGGAGGCGAGAAAAGATCGGAGCTGCCGTGTCGGTCGACTTTGGGAGGGGGGACAGATGGCCAAGCGGTTATAAGGACTGGGTGGAAGAAGAGGATGGACGATAGGATGTCCAAGATTCGATTATTCGTGACCAAGGATGCTCAGTGACTTTTTTGCGGGGCGGGATAGATCCGACGTCTGCCCGATCCCCAAATAGTTAGATTACAATTAAGGGTGCGGAGGACTCGTTGTTTCGAACGAGATTCGGGTAGAATCGAGGCACGAACGGACTCTGCCACGTGCCCGACGTACGACTCTAAAAAACGAAGCCATCGGTCGTGAACCTTCCGAGCTTTGCAGAAATAGTGGCCCTCTAGCACGGTTTCTTTCCTCATCTGGCGAAAGTAAACAGCGAATTAGAAAAATATCTCCGGGAAGAGACTGGAGGCTGGAGTTGTCGCTTTACGAATGTCGAACCTAGACAATAATACGTCCTCGTTCAAAAAGGAACCAGCCCTCCGCAGAACAATATTCAACATTTAACAATAGCCAACATTTATAGAATAAGATACCGATTTAGTATTTATAGTTAATTTCATTTTTCCCGCGATCGCCGATCGCTTTTGTATTTCCGTAAAATTGCTTCGGCCGGCAAGGGCGAACGCAAATGCGGACTAAGGTTGTAAATTAATATCACGCGGCAAATTATTTCTCCACACCGATATTTTTTTTTCTCCCCCCTCCCCTTGCACTCACCCCAGTACAGTGTTTCTCAAATAATTACGCTCGATCGTTCGGCCGAATATCCTTTTCGCTTCGAGAAGTTCCGCGCGTTTATTGCTATCGTTTTGCACGAGGACGCAAGTACGAGAACCGGCATAGTATCGCGCTTCCACATTGTTACGTGGGTGCCTTTTTGAACGAACAAGACCCGCGCCTCAGTGCTTTCCGCATACGTGCTAATTGACAAAATTTTTAGCGACCGGCACGCTCGCAAGGATATACGACAATCGGGAGTCTAATTCGTACTCTAATTGCTATCGCCAAAAACGACTTTATACGAGCCCCAAGTCTGTATACAACTCTCTCGCTCTTTCCCTCTATACCATTTGCTATCCGCTACCAATAACCGCCCCTTCTACGTCAGCGTATTCTGCATCGTCGAACAGCCTCTACTTGGTGGACCAACGTCACTGGTGCCAAAGGAGACGAAAAGAGTCGTACCTGTCGCGTCGTCTTTACACTCGATTCTTTCTCGTGAGCCGAGCTCGTTAGACCGGTAGGAAACAGTTCGCTCATCGCACTGAGGTACGCCCGCCGCCCTCGGCCGAGGTTTTGAGAAACACTGACCCAGCGATCGCTTTCACCGAATTAAACACCGTGATGTTAAACTTTAATATTGCACAACATCGATAACACCTCGAGTTTTTCGGAGAAAAAGTTTCGCGCCTCACGATTCAACTTGCGACGGGCAAAACTCGTTATTTACACCCGCGATCCTTCCTCCCGCAATTTACCATACTCGTTATCCAACGACCAAATCGTGCTGAGAATACTAGCGGTAAGTAGTAACACTGGTAATAGTGGCCAGATAATCGTAGCAGTGATAGTAGTAAATCGAAACGGAAAACCCTCCCTCGGAGGATCTTGCGCCAAGGGACGAAAACCGTGCTCCGATTCAAGCGGCTCCTTCGGGAAATTCATTTTGATAGTAGCGCGATATTCCTATCGCTACGCACAACGAGGGGACACTATCGTGCATTGCCAAATGATGCACTGAAGAGGGTATATACGTTATAATTTCACGATCGAAATTTCGGACTAATCTCGGACTATCCTCTTCGATATCGCTTTGGACATTCGCTGATCCGCTACCGTGCTAATCTCTAGGGCTAGGTTCCAACGCGAATACGCGCGGCAAACGAAGTAAAACGGTTAGCGTAGGAAATGCTTATGGCAAAGTACCCGTATATATCCCGGTTGAATAGGAACACGGTTTCGATCGGCCTGGAAATTGATCGATGCACCGCTAGCTCGGCGACATTATCTTCCGTACGGACCAATGCTTAAGGTGTGGCCGAGAATATCTCGCAATTTAACGATTACCACGATAATAATGGCAAAAATACAATAGTAGTGATAATACGAATGCCATCGTCGTCGTCGTCATCATCGTCGTCGTCGCCGTCATCGACAAAATATGTGTAAGTCGTATATTCTAGTGTCATTACATTATGCTTAGCAAATATTTCTTGAAGATTACCTAAAATCCACGTGGCAACAAATAACCAAGTTCCTTAATTACTTTCATTGTTCTGGCGGTTGAACTCTCGTACAAAGTCAGGAAGGAGGATAAATTAAGTAAAGCATGATCCTATGAAACTACCGTCGTACGTACTGCAACGAAATGGAAATCTCCGTGGCACGATCGAGCGGTGCTCGCGACGGATAAGGACTTAACCTCTTACGGCTATTTACTCACGACCTCGTATTCTTTCTATCGGCGCGGGCGTGCCTAAATCCGGCACGGCGGAAAGGAAAATTATTTATCGCGTCCCCGATCTTAGATTCGTGAAAAAGAAAGAGAGATTGTACCTAACGATCGCGGATTAATTGAAGTCAATTCTCAAGGAAGTAGATCGGCGATTAAAAGGGGAAAGAGAGAAGGAAAGGTTGCCCCGTACAAATTCCCGTGTTAACAAGCTATGCGAAATAAAAGGATTGTAAAAGAAAACCGATAAAGGGTCATCACTGACAATAATGTGCACGTCATTCTTGTCAATTCTCTCTCTCTCTCTCTTTCTCTCTCTTTCTTGCTATCGTGGGCCAAGACGACCACGATTGAAATCGCTAATGGGATTATATAGTATCTACAATAATTGCTAATCGACAACGACTTCGTGGAAGAGATTCGCCGCCATTTCAAGGTTCGCTTAAACTAAACCCTAATATCTATCTAGTTCCATCTAAATGATTAAAAAAGAATAGTAAACGATCGAAAAAACGTCAAACGACGGGGGAATGGAAACGAATCGCTATACAGTATATGAGTACATTTTATACGATTTTTTTTCTGCGCCGTGCGGACCCACGCATAGTGCATGCCATGATACGATGGACGATGGGGTTCTTTCATCAAGAACCATACGGCTTTACTGTAAGATGAACGAATAACGAACGACCGCGCGAAATAAAATCGAGTGGAAGGTCAGGTGTACGTAAAATCGGGGAACATGCACGGTTATAATGGGAGGAGGGGCAGGGGTGGGGGTAAAGCTCTAAACGATCTCACGAGCAAAAAAGGCGAAGGTTACAGAATCAGCCTCAAATGGGAAGTAAAATGGCACGATGGGCGTGATTTCCACTATACAGGCATCGTTCTCGATCGTCCATGAGGAGGTACGCGAGGAAAAAAAAATGACATTTCCACCGTGAACCACGTTTATCCTCGATCCGGGTGATTCGATATTTTGTGCAGTCGAACCTCGGAGAAAATGTGAACGAAGAGATGTCGCGAGAATGGGACGTGGAAAATGAGAAAATGGCCGGCTTTGACGATCATCCATCGCCGTGGGTACTTTGCTACACCGTTTACGAAGTGCGTGTAGGTATGTTCGTGCCTTGTCTCGTTATGTATACATGTATATATGTCTCTGCGCGCGTGCGAAGGTCCTTACGCCGATAAAAGACACTATAACATTATATATGTACATTAACATGCGTATAGGGGCTATTCTTGGAGTGGGTAGGAAAGGGGAGGAACAGGAGAGTAGAGAAACTTTGGATCGTCTCGGCTAAGCTTGGAACCGTAACGCAATGATAATATGCTGGACTTGTAGAGAGTTTTAGGCTAACTGGAGAATAGGATAACTTTGTGGTATGCGCTGGTGAACGAATGCAGGGTCTTTGGTTTCGAGATGCGCAGCATAGTTTTTAGGGTAATGGCACTACGACCTGTACGTAAGTCACGGGGAAGTAACCTGTACGGCCATTCAGACTACCCTCGTACCAATTCTCGTCGATCTTTTGGATCAAGGTGATCGTGTCGTTTTCCTGCAAGGAAGATTACGAGATCGTCAACGTCTTATCGTAGCAAGGATGTACAAGACTAATAATGCAGTGTTAGAGAATCTATGACTTACCTTGAATCCAAGTTCTCCAGGGTTTTCTGGCTCGAAATCGTATAGAGCCGTGCAACACGGTTGTCTTGACATTGGTGTCCTTGCTGGTGACTTGCTTGGCGATGGCAAGGGAGAAGCTGAAAACAAACCTTCTCAATACCAGAGTACCAATAATCAAAGCTAAATCTATCGCAGAACGTAGCCCACTGTGGTAGCTTGAAAAAAAGTTTAAACTATCCTATCTAAATATCTGTACAGTAACTGCATCTCTCTTTACAAATTAAATAATAGCTGTAAACTTGATATTTCTAACAAGGTGATAATGTAACGAGCGGAGAAAAAGTGCAGGAAACACATAAATTCTCATTCCACTCAAAATGTCGACAACACCCTGGAAAAGGTACACGGTCCGATTGTAAAACGTAAATCAAAAACATATACTGGAAAAAAGTTTGGAAGCTGACGTGCTTATCGGTAAGTGTTTATAAAAAGAGGCCACAATGGATCAGGTGTTAACTAAAGAAGGCATTAGTTAAAAGCAGAAAATTAATTTTCCTCGTCCTGCCCACAAAAGAAAAAAGAAAATGGAAATTTTCAGGGCATTCATCCCTTTCGTTTACTTCGAGAGCAGGATAAGCTAACCCCATGCAGAATTTACCATTGGTGGATTGCGGCGGGTTTCCAGCTGGAAACAGCTCGAGCTGCGAGCGCTTCTGGTCTACGTGGACCGGAGACCCAGCTCGACTTGCCCCTACATCGTGTCAGAAGGACAGACATTCAAGTATGCGATAGTATACACACAGAACAGACGGAGAAATGAGATGCATCGTGTGATGAGTGTGATGTGTTTGCAGTATCGTAACGAAGATAACAAACAACTACAATAACCCCACACCTTTCTTCCCCAACGTAGCGTCATTCGAGAATCAAAGATCATAATATATCACCCAAGATTAATCTTTTTTATCGTCAAACGTATAGTACGAAAGTTTAACATTCGGGACGTGTATCTGAAATAATTGTATAGTAAGACACAATCGTGTACACGTATGGCATCTTGTTCGTGTGCGTAAAAACACAAAAAAGAACGTAATGACCATTCAATGGATGAACGGCAACGAGGATATTATCTCGCAAGGAGCAATACGAGAATGCAATATTGGACAGTGTAGAGTTGCAGGGCACGTATATAGAAGTCGCATGGCAGAGGAAACAAGAAACAGACAGCCAATCCACCCGCCGTTGTTGTTACTTTTGTATGCGTATTTGTGAAATGCGTTTTACCGTGAAGGGAGAAGTTCCCACCGTTCATGGCATCCGACGTGGGCAATCCTTCAACGTGCAGGTCGGCCAGCGTTTTCGGTACGAATTCCAATTTCGGTCTGTTCGCCGCTTCGTCCTTCCTGCAATTGCCGATCATCGTATTAGACAAACGCCGATACGCGTAGCAATCGTTCTGATCGTTCGAAAATAAAATCTGCCTAGGATCTTACTTTTCCAGAAGCGTGTCCGTTAGCACCCTCAATACCTCGGTGCATTGCTGGTGATACTCTAAGAGCGCTTCGCTGAACGTTGCCAGTTGCGCCACTTGCTCAACCTGAAAGCCGTGGGACTTAAAACGTGTGTAAGTCAGTCAAACGTAGGTAGACACTCACATCATTTTCGAGCAAATTGAACATGCCCAGCTGCGCGAGGTGAAGGCTCTCCGCGAACTTTTCCTCGGCCTGACGAATCTCGTCGTCTGAAACGTGAGAACCTGCTCGCAAAGGTTGCGCCATGGAAGAATTAAAATGTTGCACTACTGGGTTGCTTCTTCGTCTAACTTACGATACTTAAGTTATAAAATAAAACTAAAGAGTGTGCGAGAAGTCGACCGTACTAATTCGCATGAAGTAAGCGTGTAGATGGCCCGACTGATACATTATGCGACATGACCGAACGGATGAAAAGTGCGCTGCGAATGATACGTTAGGACGATGCGATTCGATGTGAACAAAGGATACAAGCGCTTGCGTGGTGTGCGTTTTATTTCTCGCTTCCTGGCAGGCAGAACGACATAAAATGCGTGCACGAATGTAACGGCTCATTTCTGGTAATTACGATCTGACGCATTCACCTAAAGTTAGAATGCTCGCTACGATTCTTTCGATGCACTAGCGTCAAAACTACGCGGCATGAAAAGTACGTGCGAGATGAGTATCGAGCGTTTAAGGCTCGGCCACTTTCGGCACCTTCTAGCACGATTCGGACAAAAATGCAACGTATTAAAAGTGTCGAAAACGAATGGTAATACAGCAAAGAAAAGATATTGTGAATTTAATGCGCCGTCACGTGGACGCTTCTACTGATTGGCGATCGCGATGGAAGCGACGTACCGGCACAAGTTGACGAGGATGTCTTCGCTGGGCTCCCAAAATGTGGGCTGTTAGACCTTTTCCCAGCGGCTAACGTTTATAGAATGCATCCAACGAAAAAAAGAGAAGCAAATCGAAATTATAGAAAGTAAGTAACGCAATACGACGGCTTATGGAATATAACTCGACGTGCCCTAAAAACGGCCCGCGAGAGGCCGATCGGTCCGGCGCAATCATTCCGCGGGATGATCCTAAAAGTATTCACACTCCGCGCACGTGCATCGAAGCATGCGAGTAGAATGATCTCAACATTCTTGGAAGAGCTAAGGGTAGACGCAGTTCTACGCGTGCAGGAGATACGTTTTGTACATATCCTGACGGTCGGTCTCGGCCGTAATAAAACCCGAATGGAGTAGAGATTAGAGTATCAAACGGTTCGTGTCCCGGGGTTTTCGTGCCGCAAGGACGCGAGCACCTCCGGACGTCGCGCTTAAATAAATCAATAGCGATGCGGGGAGATAAAGCCAGCGTGCAGCCGGCCGGTGTACCTTTCGCTTGACGTCTTCGCTTGCAATCGAAGTCCAGCCTTCGTCCTTGAAGTTTCTTCCGGTGATGCTGAAACAAAGGCGACGTTCAGGACGGCCTCGCGGTATCTCGCAGATTCCAAGTTACTCCGGTCGTGTCGCGAGCGCGCGCGGGGCTGGGCAAAAGTTTTCTAATAAGGCATGCCGACGTACCATCACTTCTTTGAGATCTTTGGTCTGCAGGTGGTGCAGCGGCTCGAGGAAGTTTTGCTTAATGTTGTCGTCCAAGGAATATTTCACGTCGGCCATCTGCTTCATGGCCTCGCCCATTTCAATGAGAGCCTGAGCTACGAGAATTAGAAAAGATGAATGACGCCGGATTCCCCCTTCGCGTATGCATGCATATTTATGCGCCGACTCTGCCCGGCCCGATGCTCGTGGAAAATCTTCGCGGAGCCGCGGAATTAATTTCCCAGAGGGGAGGGCCATCGGGCTCTTAACTTCGGAGGGAATTTCACCTGTTAGTCTTGCTTAAAAATCGTCCACCTCCGTGCAAGGCTGCTTCTCGACCATAATGAACCTTTGCCTTTGGTGGTATCCCCGTGGTTATAAATATCGAAGGGGCACGCACAAGGATGACACAACGCTTATGGCTAATGACGTTGATTATCGTGATTCCCTATCGCGGTCGCTACTTTTTTAAGTCACTTTGCTTACCGGTATGTAGGATCTTGTCGAATAATCCGTTCGAACGAATTCAAAGAATAATGTCGGTTTGAATGAAAAAGTGATAATAGTTATTAGGATGAAGTGTCCTTGCCGCGCTAAGCATACGTACCGAAGATACTGTCCTCCCCCAATTTCTTGCCGTAAGTGAGCATGCAATCCCCGAGAACACCTTCCGGCTGGGGGTAGGTCGAGGCCTTCGCCTGGCCGCTGAGCTTGCTGATGCCCTTGACCGCCGCCATCTTCGCCCTTGCCGTTGGATTCGGCTGGAGAAATTCCTTGGTCTTCATCTGCAGCTCCTCCACCAGCTCGTAGGTGACGTCCGTTTTCTGGGATGGAATACAACGCAATTGCGCGTAAGTAGGCACCGATCATTAATTTCTACCGCCGAGGCGCGCTACGTAAGGACGAGCGCAAACATTGCGTAAGCATTGATCGATATGAGGGAAGACGTTCAAAAGAAAGAGGAAAACTCACCCTTTCCATATCCACGAAATCGACGTCGAGCTTCGTTCCCTCCGCGCCGCCCATTTTCTCCGTCATGTACTTGAAACAGAGAATTCACCGTGACTAACCATCGGCCAAGATAGTTTCAGCATTAATCTATGAAATATTTATAGCCACGATACAGCCACGCCGAGAATCTCCCCAAAGAGAAAAATATACGGGGGGCATTTCCTCGCGTCGTAAAGTAAGAACGATAAACCACCGTTGGTTCGGTAAGGAAAAAAAAAAAAAGAACAGTCGTCCGGCAAATAAATCGTCCCGGGTTCGAGACCCGATCCAATTACCCCAGTGTTCGATTTTGTCCACGCCATCGTTCTTAATACGATTTAATTCACCGTCTTAAACTTTACAACTTCTCCAATATTAATTTCACTTTAATTCGTAACTTAGAAACCATCTAATTATTGAAAACACGCACCAGTGGCCAAAACCATTATTATTCCTTTATTCTTATTATTTCATTCTCATTGTTCCATTCCATTAATATTCCATACAAAAATGTCGATGTGATCGAGTAAAATTCTAACTCCAAGAGACCAGATGCAGAATTAAAATATAGTGTCTGAATAGATATTCTATTAAACCAAGAATCACCGATTGTTAAAAAAAAAAAAAACAAAAAAAGCAAAAAACAAAACAAAAAAGATTCGAGAAAATCCACGTCCTCTTTCCTTCCGCAGATAAGTGCACGCAGTCCCGGGGACAATCAGAGAGGGTGGTCGAATTTATCGTGCGTCGGCCCGGAAAGGCGGGACTTCGTCGGCAGATACGGAGCGCCGGCATAAACCGTGAATCGTCCCGGGGATCCGCGGTCCCTCGTAAAGACCGTCCCGTAACATTTTCGCGGATATGCAGGGCTTCCATGCCGATTGGAGGAGACCGGTTAATTGCTCGTAAACCGGGATCATCTGGAAGGAGGGCGCGAGATTTCGTTCTCCGGTCGAGGGAGATAGCGGCTGGCAGCGGGCGGCCAAGAGTTCGCCGTCGGGTAGCACCGTTAAAGGGGGATTGAAAGCTCGAGGAAGGGTGGAAACATCGTCGAGGGTGGGGGTGGGGCTGCGGGGGTGGAAACGTAGCACCGCGGATCGGTAATATCCGCAGCCGGTTGATCAAACGCCGTGTCCTCTTGAAGTTCTGCCAAGGAGAACGGAAAAAGCATCGCTCGCGGTGCCAACGCTCGAGGAAGTACGTTACGATTTTTCCCAATTACCGTATCGATCGGCCTCCCAGGAGGGTGCCCCTGCGGGGGAGAAAAAAAAACACCGTGCGCGGTGGATTCAACGAGGACGTGGCCCGTTTGAATATTATCCTCTGACCGGGAGGAGATATTTATGAATAATCGATACGCGGTTTCCCAGGTACAGGCTGAAATGCAAATTTGTTTTACAAATGGCTACGCGCCCAATAAATAATCACCGACAACGCGCTCTGTACGCTCGCCTCGATATCCAACGGTGGATTTCGAATCGCTTCCTTCTACAAAGCCTGCCCGTCGGTCCTGGGTGTGGGCCGTTAATCTTACGTGTCCGACTTCGCGTCCAATCCGGAAGGAAGATGGTGAGCGGAGAAAAATTTATTACAAAGCGCCGAGCGCATCCTTTCTCCGCTCGCATTTCGCCGCTCCTCGTACAATGCGGCGTCCGTTATATAAGACGAATTTTTCTACGCCCATAGTTGGGCTATATATCGTATCGAGCTCTTCCCTCCATTCTTCGCTTTGGGCCGCCCTCGATAATATTCAGCGTCTACTATTTAAAATGGAGTTCGAAACGCTCAGGGCTCCTGTATATGGATTATCAATAATATACCCATTTAAGGTACATAACTCGTCCAGAGAATTCAGCGCCTTCTATTTACGGCGGATCTTGCAATACTCCTTGCACAGCCGAGGTAACGCGTTATGGCGGTTTAAGATTACGGCATCGGTTGGCCGAGGTCAGATCTCGGAGCTGCGGTGACAGATCTCGGATCTTTATCGAGCCACCCGACTGCTCGTGCCGCTTCATCGCGCAGATTCGCCTAATAACGATCCCGCGTCGCGATCGTCGGGAGCTTTGCAAAGCCAGCGGCGCGATTGTTCGGCAAAGCTCCTCCCGCACGGCCGTGACCCACATTTTACGGTGACCCACTTCGTGCGAGGTGCACTACTTTACGCAGGAACGTAGGTAGCGTATCCGCCATCGGGCAAACGTCACTCTGGAGTAAATTTGACCCGCATTGCCCAGTTGCAATGTCACGCTACGCCCGATGCAATTTCCCCCCCCTTACCCGGTAAAATGCCGATGCACGATGCTTTTACCAGCCGATGCCGGGCCCGGAGTGTCGTGAAAGGTACGATCCAGGAGCGTTTCCTCGATGCTGGACGATATCGGGCGAAGAGGAAGGAAAACACGATGGAACCGAACGAAGGCGGAGAAACGGGCGTGAATTTGCCCGAGGCGATCTATGAACTTTGTTGGATATTCTGGTTCTGAAACCGAGCGCTATCCTTTTTTCCCCTCGGCAAATAAGGAATAACGTCCGACGGCCTGCTCCGCGAATTACCATAAACCGTATCGAGGGGGTTTATTTAAATCCTGCAGCGAGTCATGAATGTATAAACAAGAATCGAGTGCCGCTCAGGGCGCCCGTTCGCCTTTAAAGAGACTTTAAATGTAACAGAACACGTACACCGCTCGGATTCAATGAGTGTCGGTCTAAATAAGAATTAATCGGCCCACTCGGGAGACGTTTAAGGGAGCGGGACCTTTGTTCTCGGGTCAAAAACCACCTAAGGACGTTGGTGGATTAAAGGTTCGATTTGTAGCGGACCAAGAGATTCTTCACCGTACAGGGATGTGTATATATATATATTACATGTTATATATATATATATAATATATGTTATATATATATATGTATGTATATATGTATATATATGTATATGTATATATATAGGGGCGGAGGGTGAGCGTTAAATCGAGTTAAGGGAGTGCAACCACCATCGTTACCGTTAATGCCAGGAAATGGCAACCATAAACTTCGAATACTCGGCTAAAGGACGCACTAAAAATAAGTTTCTGCGTTATCGACTCGCACAGGAGTCAATAATATAAGATGGAGATGCGCATATCGCAATTCGACCGGTATGTATGTTTCCGCGATGTAATACAGAAGGCGGTCGAGTCTTATTGGATTTTATCGCTGCTCAGGAAATTCTAAACTTTCCCACTGCTTTATCGAGGAGTATCGAAGGAAGGGATTTTATAACAGATTCTTAATCTTGATGGTAAGATAGATCCTAACCTATATCGGAAGAAGGAAAAACTCATCTCGGGACAAGGGCGTTTCCGTAGCCTGGATACAATTATCATAAAAGTTAACGAACACGACTTTGCTTAAGAGAAGAATGCTCTTTTACACGCCGAGTCGTTTATATAATCGCAGGTCTATAATAGCAAGGAGGTCGTCCGAGATGTTGCTGTTCTACCTGATCGCTCCAAGCCTCGGCTACGGCACGACGGTGATGCACTTAGGCCTTTGAGCGGTTCCGTATCTATATCATATTAAATGCAATTAGAGGACAGAAAGTGAAGCGGTAGGTATGCACCATCGTATCCTCCTACAAGAAGTGCAGGACAAACCTGCGCCTGCTTTTTTTGCTTAATTAATGTTCGTAAGGCACTTTGGACCGCAAGAGGTCAAGAATTGTGGAACGTATATACATATATCAGTAATGATACACGCTCTCTAGATACTCTCTAAACTATGTCGAGTTAATGGAAAAATTATTTTAATCGCGCGTTAAGAAGAGTTTGCGCGGACACTCGAAAAACATCGCGTCCTCCCTGCGAACTCGTTTAATTTTTCATACACATACGGACAGGTCGATAACCCACATCCCTGTTCCAATAGATCCACGCTGTAATACCCAATAGATAATCACGTTCGCGAATTTCAACGCACGCTCGGTCCGCGCTACACAATCGATACACAATTTTCCATAAAACGATTAACGTGTGTAGCCGGTAGCCTTGCAAAATATTCGATTTGACTTGTGTACCGGACACGCCCACGTGCGCTGATGTAAAGCAATCGGTAATCGTATTACGCTCGGATGCGGAAAATACAGCTTTTAGGAATATACATAAGCCGACAACGAGTCTTTCGCAATCGGACACGTGTGTCCCGTCCAAAGCATCCTTCGTGTAAAATTCCTAAGGCGGACCAAGTTCGTGAGATACACGAAGTAACGAGCGGCTATCCCGTTGCGGAGCACGTCGGTGGTTCGAAGCGTAGCTTCGAGAAAATCCACGATACTGGGGCACACGGACAAATGACGAGACCGATAGGATCGCCGTGTTCATCGTATGTTGCAACGACTTACGGCGCATTGTGCTGCCTAATCGTCGATCCTGCATTCCTGCGTTCCATGGGAACCGCGGTGGCTCGTGCGGGGCGAACAATGCGCCTTAAACGAAAGGCCTAATTACGATGATTCTCTTCGCGCAACGAGTAATCCTTGGAAAAACCGTGCGTATTTGGACGCGGAATCGCGCTCGATGCGTCCTCCCGCGGTGCCGGTGGCTCGCATTGAAGATTAACCTCGGAGAAAAATGGGGGACTGTCCGCCGCGGTGCGTGGGTGTACGGGCGCGATACATTTCATCAGGGAGATGTAATTGCGTTGCGGAGTAGTCCCGGTGGGAGGAAACTCGCGTGGGCGGCGAAAGTTCGAAAATCATGGAAGGAGCGCGGCCTCAAACCGCTATTAAGGTCCTAAGACATTAGCGTTAATTGGCGCGAAATATTATTGGAGCTACCGGGGGCAGAGTGGCCCATTAAAATTTCAGAGATCCTCGTATTTGCGATCGACCAATGTCACGATGATATTACGGTCGGGCACGAGACATTTTCTAAATGCTAAAGGTGTAGCGAGCACGCCGTGATATTTTTAAAATAATTCCTCGGAGCAGTACCATTGTCCACGCGTCTCTGAGCAACGGGCGGACTTTCTTTACTTACACCTTACGGAATCGTGTACAATGAAAAGCGTACTTGTATTCTGTACGAACGAATACCGATCTACCGGAAGTGGTGCCGAGTATTATCGAAACGATTACCCTGGCAATGTTCGTAATTCCAAATATTGATGGTGCACTTACCTGATTGGCTTTGTTGATTTGTTTCTTGAGCCCCGCGAACGCCATGGTAAAGCGTTTGTTACGTCACTCTGCTGCGCAAAAATCCGAAAATCCTGCAAAGAAAGCAGAAACGATGGTTGGATGGCAGTGCCGATGACAGCGGCGGTAAAAAAGAAATGATCGAGGCAAACTGTTGAAAACAAAAAAGGGACCAAATTTACAGCTGCCTGGTTGGCTGCACGCCAGGCTCGACCAGCCACGGTCGGATGATTTTCAATGTTATCGATCGACCACGTTCTCCAGCATCATAACTGGTTGCTGATGTAATAATCCGACGTACGAATAAAAGCTTAGGAATGCCTTAAACTCGAACGAAGAGCAGTGCCGTTTATTCGCCTTCGGCTGTCGCCTTGATAGGGCCTAATGGCGATAAACGTGCCGTTAATAAGAAGGAACGCCAGATACAGATACATCGAGCTTCGACGTGAATAACCAGAGAAAGTTCGCACGTTAGAGTCTCGCCGACGGCGTTAAGCGCCGCGATTATATTTCGGCTCCATTGTGCCTCTGGAACGAGAGTGCTGGTGGCGATGAGCGAGTAACGAGATTTTTAACAATACTTCCACAGGTCCGACTAACCCCAAAATGGCAGATGTGCCCAAAGCTACGAGGCTAATTCGTATAGGCGCGAGAGATAATTGACCAAAGTTCCCTTAATAAGCCGGAATTCTCGGAAGAAGGCCGAGTAAAGTGAATGCGGCACGAATAAGGGCAAAGGATACGTAGGAAAAAGATCATGTGTACAAGTTGCGTTTCGTAGAAGCTCCACGAATCGATTACAGGCTATCTCACTGCCGTGTAATTAAACGATTCACGTGTATTCTCTCGTAATCGCCGACATGACATTTTCCGCGTTCGCCATCGAATATTCGATAATATTCGCCGGTCGATGAGCTGCTCGGCGCAATAGACTCGATACAATGCGAGTAACACGACTCGATAGCAGCGGTACCGATATAATGCAAGTGGCACTACCCGAGAGTGAGCTTATAAAAGATCAGCTGTGGAAAAAGACGCGGTGTCTCGGTGAGCACGAGAGGCCACGGGCCATCGAGGAAACTGCCACTCCAGGAGCGGAAAAAATGTGATAACGCAAAAAGCTCCGCGTCGAGGTCGGCCCGTTAAGCGCGGATTAAGATGCTGGAATTGGAGAGGACAGCAATCACGGACAATAGAGCGACTTAGGAGTCCGAGCGTCACGTAACAAGGAGGAAGAAAGCAATGCGACAACAATATACGAATCGTACAAAGGCGACATCTCACCTCTGGTGCACGGTCGAACCTCTCCCCGACTTAAACCCCGAAATCTGGCGAGAGGACGAGAACTGGGTCTTCTAGGGATGGCCGGTCGGACGAGGAAAAGTGCAGTCGTTCACGGCGATCATACGCAAAAGTTGAAAGACGAGCGCGTAGAGATCCGCGTGGGCCACGAGCACCACGAGCACCACCGACCCGTAGGTAGTCGGTTTAGCACACTGCGCCTCTTCCTCTAAGGGTAGTTTTCTGGCTGGCGATCGATACGCTGCCACGACTGGCTCGCTCTCCCTCGCGCTCCCTACCCTCCGTCTCACTCCTTCTCACCCTCTTTGCTACCCCCTCTCACCTATATATATACATACACGCATACTGACACACACACCTCCTCTTACTCCAGCTTTCTCCCTTTCTCCCTCTCTCTCCCTCTCAATCTCCCTCTTTCTTGCTCGCTCACTCGCTCTTTCTCCCTCTCTCTCTCTCTCTCTCTCTCTCTCTCTCTGCTCCTCGCAAGAGAGCCTCTACAACCCTCTCCCTTTCTCACTCTCTCCCTCTCTCTTCTCTTTCTCTCTCGCCTTCTGGATCCCACCATGCGCCGCAACCCCCTCGCGGGCTAACTCGCGCGCCAGTGCTCCTTCCTCGTGTATATCGGGTGTCCGCGAAGGAAGGCGTCGAGGCGATCGGGCGCATCGAGAACGACGGGATTAACGTTGCTCGAGATACGGAGAAGGACGATCTCGTCGTGATCGATCGTTTTACACTCGGGCATTATAGGTCGGCCGCAATTTCTTCGAACGAGAGGTACACACCGAAATCGCGGAAGAGCCCAGATCAATGCCGCTTAGCGTCGAGATATGTCGGCGGGGATATAATCTCGGTAGGAACTATACAAAGCTGTCCATTATGAAAGAGGCGTATAGAGAACTATGATAAAAGTCGGGAGAAGTTAGCATCGGGCATCGCGATAAACAATTCCGCCGTGGACGCATGGTAGAGCTTTACAAAAGATTCGTTATACAGCCCTAAGGCTGGCAAAGTAGTCGAACTTGCGCCAGTAATTCCGAAGTAATTACGTGCCCGCAGTTATCCTAGACTCGCGCCTACGAGTGCGAGTACTTCGAGTCGGCATTACGAGAACATAACGAGCCGCGTAATATCGACCGGCCACTCGACGGGATCTCCTCGAAAATCGGAGCGTAATGCGCGATTCCTTCGAGTGGGCCTCGATGAAATCGGGAGATAGCCGTGGACTCGGAATCTTATCGTTATCTTTCACGGATCGCGATATACGGCCCGCTCGGAATACTTTTATCCTCCGTACCAGTGAGCAGGACGGAAAGGTCGCACGAGGATGAACCCGATCACGCGCGTACGATTAATTAAAGAACGTTAAACGGCCGCTCCCACCGAAGGTCACAAACCGGTAGGAACCTCCTATCACCGAGATCCGTTTCGTGAGCGTTCCATCCTTCGAGGACGACGAAGAATCCTTCGAAATCGCGTAAATCGGCATCCCGGGGGAGGGCCGATCGCACGATCGGATCCGTAATATCCTTCGAGGGCAGAAGGGGAGGGGGATAAAACGGCTCCTGTTTCGGAGAATCGAAACCGGGGAGAGGCATTAAGGGATTCGTAGGATTTTGCGACGAAGGTCGCCCCGTGAGATCGACCGGGCACAAAAGAGAGACCACCCACCGGTATGAAAACCTCCTCGTGGCGCGGCCAGGGAAGGCCGCGTACGCGCGAAAGAGCGCGAAGGAAACGGCGAGCAATGGAAATCATTGTTCCGGAGGCGAGCAAAGCCGTGGCTCTTTTCATCTCGTCGGATCCGCGCAGCGGCCGAGCCTGGGTAATGAAATTCGTGCTGAGGATGCGACCAAAGGTGGCGGAAGTTGGCCCAGGTCGGCGATGGGCCCGATCGGAATTCGGAATTCTTAATTTTTGATGCTGTGTACTCCAGAAGGGAAGATGGAGGAGGGAGGAGTAGGAGGGGGAGGGGGGGGGGGAGTGGCGAGAATCATCGGGTACGGTTGCTAAGAAACCATCCGGGGCGCACGAGTGGGTCATGGTGCCGCTATCACTCGATAAAAGTCCGTCGCTTTCTACGCCCCCCACATGTCTGAGTGTACATCCGCTACACAAACCACCCCCGCACTCCGTAAAAATACTCTAAAAATATGTAGCTCGGCGAGCCAGGAGACGGCATTAATCTATTCGGCCCGCGGTGCCTTTTGCCCTTCATTGTGTTACGCTCTTTTATTAAAGAACCCACATACTCGGCGGCGCTCTCCATTCACGTAATATAAATTGGCCGCGAGGAGCGGATGAGCGGGGAGGAAAAAAGAGAGGAGAGGAGCGTATTCGTGAGAGGCGAGCGTAACGGCCTCGATAAAGGATCGGCGCCTGCTCCGAGGAAAGGCCGGATTCGCACTTTATCCGAAACCCGAGATCCGATATGAAAGTTCGCCGGGGCCCTGGCGATTTTTAATGCGGCCCGCTTATCTTTTAATCCAAAGCGAGCGTAATTCAAAACCTCTCAGACGCCGACATTTCGCATCAGGGCCGACGCTGAATTCTAATAAAGGAACTCGGAAATTGAGGAAGCCAATCGATCACCGCCCGATCGCGCCATCGGTGTAACAATCTCGTCATTTCCAAGGAGGAGATGCTCGTCGTATATATACGAGAAGAACCCTCGCGAATTTTCAGCGATCGCTCAGTGCGGAATTTTCTCGCGGAAAAATTCTCGTCGTTTCGAAGATAATGCATTATGCTCGACTTACATGCCCAGCGTGTCTCTCGGGTGTGAGTGCGTAATGCGAAAGTTATTCCCGAGATACGCGTGCTCCGTTCATTCGATAGGCGCGTTAAACGTGGAAATTGCATCGCCCTTTTGATTTTTACGAAGCTCCCGATGCTCCTAATCGCGCCATCTATCGATATCGATCATTTATCGGGATCTTCGTATCCGATAACACCTTGCCACGATCGGTTATCGCCTCGACGAGGATCACTCGTACGCGAGTAAATCAATAAACCATAAACCTGGCTGGCTCGCCGAAGGAGGCGGAGGCTGTTTCGCATAATAACCGCATACGTTCTATACGTACCTATAACTCGGTACGCGATATTACCGATTACTCCATAAACCGTATTAGTCACTACGCACGTATCGCGGGTATTGCATTACCGGCATGCGAGTAAAAGTCGAGGGTCACGGCGGATGTGGGGATCTAATAAAAAAGGAAAAAAGAAAGGGCGCAGCGTAGGATGCACGTTGCAGTGCGAAATTTGGCCGGGCAGATGCAGCGTTGATTCGATGCCCTCGGGGACTGATTGCGGGGAAACGTACGGGCAGTTTTATGTATCGAATTATCGGTCCCCGGGAGACCGATAGCCAGTGCACGTTGCACGCAACCGTGAACGGTTATAAACAAAATCTGCGTGACCGCCGATAAATATCAGTTGCATAAACTAGAGCGTTATTATTCTTATCGCTTCGCAAACATTGTCTGTTAATCGCTCGTATTCGTGCGAATGCATGCAAAGGCATTCGATGAAAATGTCCAAATTTCAAATTCCAATAACAATGGTAACGGAGTGCACGCGATTGTAGATGCTCGTTTGACTGAGGAAAATTATCACGGATACGGCGTACCTTAATAGTACGCCCCCGATTTAATTCGCGATTGCGTATGGTTGGTGTATAGACATTTGTTTGTTATACGTACGTTGAAATGAAAAAGGCCGACAAGCGTGCAGATCGAATGTCCCAGCTAATCGGTACAAATTAGTCACTCACATGTACCGCTCCGTACGCGTATCATTGCCCGGTAAATTCGCACTTCCGACGATTCGAACGTTCGATTTAAAGCACGATCGACGATGATGCCTTGTTGTTTCACTCACCGTAATGCAAATCACAGGGAATACGCTTTAGGAGCAGGAACTCGCTAACCCCCTGCTAGGATTTGACACAGCGACAGCTGTTCGAAGTCGGCCACAGCACCGGCAGATAGCACTGCTTTCGCGAAGAAAATCATTGGCGCCAAACCGGATGGCGTTTTAAAGTTACGCATTGGTTAAAACAGATCCAGCGATCGGATAAAAGGCGTAAATGAGTAAAACTGTTCGGAATTTCTTTTAATACCAATCGGAAGTTACGGTTACCGTGATGCACTAGCTAGATGTTTGGATTTCCAAGATTCTCAAGGATGAAAGGCCAAGACCAATCTCTCACCGAAAGAACGGACAGAGATGACAAATGTGAAAACATTTGAAATGGCGACATAGGTCCTTTTATTATCAACATTATTAATACAGTGAAACAGGTAGTATTATACAGTAAAATAGTGCCGTTTTACAGTAGAGCGCTGTAAAGCTTTCTTTACATGTTACGTGTAGCGTTTGACTGAATAGTTCTCCGTGTTTTGACCATGCTCCTTCCTCATAGGGATATGTAGTCCTTGAGTTGCTCGTCGACATCGGGGTTAAGGGTTTGCATCAGTTGTTTGAATTGATTGTCCCCAATTAACCTCGGCAACAATAGTAACTGCGAAGAAAGCGGAAGGTTTTTCGGGTGAATAAAAATCGTTCGTCGAAAGACAATTGAGATAGCAACGATAACTCACCTGGTTTTGTAACGTGTCCTTCAGGGATATACTGTGTACCGGGTCGCTGAAGGCAAGTCTTTTTCGTCGCTGTTCGTGCTCGGTATCGTAATCCGCATCCTCGTATTGCGACGGACTAGGTTGATCGCTGATCATCAAGGAGCTGGAAATGAATATTTGGGAATGTTTCACTTTCATCCAGCTGTGCAGCTAGACTATGGATGCCAAATGACCCTTACTCGGTTAAATATCCCATGTCATCGTATTTGGTAATATCGTTAAGAGTTTCGACTATGTTCGATATTATTCGTGGAAAATGTTCCAAAACGCTTGGAGGGCTGTTTGCTCCGAGAAGAGAGCATAGTGCGAGAGCTAATAGTTTTCGTCGTTCCGGCTGCGATGCCAGTGGCATTCTGCTGACCCAAACGTGGATCATTTGCCCCAGCACGGCCTCCTCCCTCGTACCGCTGGCACCTATAGTCCTCGACAATTCGCTGATAACCTGCCAGATAAATTGTCTTCTGATTAACACTTCCCTTTTATCACCGACGCATCATTACGAAATTGTTCACACCTCTACAAAAATATCTCTGGAACCCAATAAAACTCTTGCGACAATAGATAAATACATAGTCATAACCATTGGATACTCTTCACCCTTGTACACACTCCTACAAAAAGTCTTGAATAAGAACGCTGCTGTGTAAATTTTAAGACTCGCCGTCTTGGGAGGATTACGTACTCAAATATATTTCCTAAAAGAGGCTTGATTAGTTCTGCCCCCTGTTGTGGCGAAGCAATGAGGCACGTTTCAAATAGTCTCATAGCCATCACTATTCCCTCCGATCGTAGATCTCCCATTATTGTTTTTAAAGTTTCGATTACTGTCGTTCCCCTTTGACTCAAAAACTCTTGAGGACTTAGTAACACATACGCTTCAACTATGTACAAACACAATCCGAGGTTTTCCATGGATTGCTCTAAAATAATATATATCGAATTGTTCGTAAATTGTAAACTATTATTAGAAATTTACACGTTCTTTTACTAACCCAGCAGAGCGGGCATATTCCTGAACAAGTCCATGATGGCGCGTGTTGGTGCAGGTGCATTTTCCAATAACGCCAACCATAATTCCAACCCATCTTCTAATAAATAGACATGGCCTTCTTGGTTGATATCACAACTTAAAGCAACAACACCTACCACCAATGGTTGTAAAACTACACTTTCCGATCCCAGAGCCTGTTACAAAGAAAGGTAAAAATCGTGGATTGATACTGTATTCAAAATCCTCTTTTTACCACGTAACTAGATCAGTTGCATACTTTTTCCAAATGGACAAGGGTCGATACTATGGCACATCTCAGCATGTTATGTCCCTCGGATTGCTGCCAAAGCGCAGGTAAATACGAACTGAGTGCACCAACATGCGGCTTTATTCCACTACCAGCACGTTCGATCATGAATGACAACACGTACAAGACATGCATCTAAACACAGAAATTACGTGTATCATAAAATATTAACAGCAGATTAAAATATTATTTATATAATTTGCCTACTTTGGTGTCACACTCGTTCACCTCCTTGAGAAGGGTAAATAGCAAAGAAAACGCAGGTTCTAGGTAAGGTAAGAATTCTTCCGAATTAAATTGAAAATCATCTATTGCAAGCCTTAAGGCTTCGCTTGCTGCTAAGCGAACACCTAAATCTTCATCTGGATTTAAAGCTTCCACCATAAGTTTATACAATTCAGGTCTTAATGCTGCACTCAATTTGACACCTATAACAGAGTACATAAGACATATTTATAGTAAATATTTTATTTAAAGCATGCAGAGTTTCAATAGATTTAATATATATCGATCAAAATGATATTTCTTTGCTGCATGCTTACTTGTCCATTGCCCAATAAGCCAGCACACACGTCTTCTTATAATTCTATAGTTATTGCTCCGGACTTTCAGTTCTTCTTTTAATGTAGTTGAAAACCACTGGTCGAAATTCACCTAATACAAATAATGTAATGATCAAAAGTATAATAGCTGGAATATCAATTACTTATAATTATTATAGTGTAGCATAACTTGATTACCTCATCATATAAGTCAAAAGCAGCCAAACCGACAGCATTATATACTGCATCTTTTAATAAAATTGCATGCAAATTATTTGGATCAACAGGCTGATGATGTCGTTGTATTAAATCAACTAAAAACGATGCAAGAACATCTCTAAAGTGATGAAAGAATGCCAAAAATACAGATTCTGTACAAGGCTGAAATAGAATTATCGGTTATCACATAAAAAACCACGAGTTAAAAAATGAGATAATTATCATTTGCTTACCCTTAAACTATATTTCCATGATTCGCCGCCGTCATCCACCACTAAAACATTTACATTATTTATTAAAACATTATCTTAAAAAATTTCAAAGTTTTTACTTACCAAAGTTTTCTGGATCAGTGTCCCATAATTCTAAATCAGCTGGTGTTAAAAGGAAGTAATGAGTTACTAGTCTTGAACAAATCTCAGTTAATGTTTGTGGTGTAAAGAACTCTTGCATCAAGTGATGTGCTCTCAGCGTCAAGGGATGTTTTGTCTCTATTTCAATAAAATATGTCTCTCAACTTAGTTCGTAATGACATTATGCCTACCAGGAAAAATTGTAAAATTGTGTGTACCTTCAATAACTTTGGCCGGTTTGTAATAGGTTGATAGTAAAATGCTCTTCACTACATTTAAACACTGTATAATAAATCTTTCGAATGTTAATGCTTGACCAGCTTCTGTGAAGCAGTAATAAACAGAGAATTCTAAAGAAGTTGGTATTAATTCAACACAGCAAAATGGATGACTATCTACAACTCCTATCAAAACTTTGGTTAAATGGATTATAAATTTGTCACATACTTCCATTTGCATTCCTCCCGAAATTAATGTTTTTCCTAAAAATTATATCCACCATAAAATATACTGTAAACAACATAATTAATATTGTAATACAAGAATTATAGGTTGAGATACTAACGACATTCAAGGCTAGTTCTTGCATGACCAAATATAACTTTCAAGAATAACATTGCATCTTGAGATTCTGACGGTTTACTAAAACCATGTATAATAAGCTTTCGGAGTATTCTCAATAAAAGTAAAGCTTTCTCCAAAGCTTCTTGAATCTGATTTGCATCAGCTCCATTTGATGTCAGTATAAGAAAAGATTCAGTGTAAGTGTTCCATAGATTCAGAATAAAATTGAACACATTAACGGTTAATTCTTGGAAGAGCTTCTTATCCGCTACCAAGCGCTTTGAAGCTAAGGATTTAACAACATGATGCAGAATTAGCAGCGCTCGATGTTGGGCTAAAGGATTTTGCCCCCTTATAACATCCAATAATGTTGGAACTAAATTACCCCATTCCCTGGGACAATCAAATCTAAACATTAAATTAGATAATTAGATCAATATTTCATATTCATGCATTAATAAAATTAAAACGAAACAGGTAAAAAATTACCTTGCTATTTTTGCAATTAATGCTGCCAATTGTATAGCTAATTGATTTACGGGCTCGTCAAAGTTAGCTATTAAACGTTGCCGAAGGAATTCTTTTTCATCATCGGCTATCGCGCTATATTAGTAAATAATCATTAATTATCAATACTTACATTACATAAATTGTACTAGGCGATCATTTGCAATATAAAGAAAATCTTACTCGGGTGCATTTTTTCTCCAATATCTATCGACTCCATTTTTGAAACACAAAATAGCCATCCATCTAACATTGATAGCCAAGGAATGATTGGAAAATACATTCTGAAATAAAAAAGAAATACTTATATTTCTTGCTCGAAACAAAAAATTATGATTTTACAACAATAATTTACAATATCACAATCTCATGATACATCTTTCAAAAGCAATATATAAATTGATTATACAACATTTCCCCTTGTTATTTTACAAAAGTATTCCACAACTAAAATGTACTCACGTATAATGCAGTATAGAAGCCCCTTTGCGTTTCCCATTGCTTCAGCATCTGTTCTGCTGGTTTTAAGACATACGGATCTTGGCTACCTGCCCGTTGAAGGATTTCTATCACCGTAGCATCCATGTCTTCCTACTGATTAGGTTGTAGGTCAGAAACAGTGGCGTGATTTGGAGTAACAATAATATTTCATTGCGTTATTGAAATTGCAGCAGAACCTCAATATCTCTCTACCACTTATATCTTCCCTTGAAACTAAACAATGAACATGTGGCAATGATGATCTCGTTGATTACACCGCGAATTTTATTGCGACAATCGTAACGCGACAGTTCGATCCGTTACTTGTGCATGGAAAAATGATTACATCAAATCAAACCCTATACGTCGTTACATCATTTTCCCCGGATAAATTATCATCGTTTGCCCTGTTCCGGGCAAACGGTCTCTAACCTAAAAAAGGATAGATGCACGCATCTGAACATTACCTATCTCACACAGAGCTCGGAGAATTGCGTTCTGTGCACTCCATTTATCACGAATATTTATGTACGGAATCGATACATAACGAAAATCCCCGAAGACGGTCTATCATCAAAATGTCACACACGCCCGCAAGTCGGCATTTCAGAACGCTGCCCCCCTCTGCCCTTCTTTTTTTTCCTTTCGGAACGATACGGTGGTGACAGTTGTTACCACTCCTGCAAGACGTCTTTGGCACGTACGAAGGTTAGTATATTCCTCTGGCAAATAATCGTAGAGTCGTTTAATCCCTCGAAGGACAGAACGAATCGCCAATGACTTCGTTATATCGATTGGCAATTCTATTTATTTGGAGACACGTTTCTCCTACGTTTAAAGCGCTAACCGACCGACGTATTTATACTGCGCACGTACTACTCCGAAAAATCCACGAAGCGTAGTAGAATAGTTATTCGGGTAATACTTCGAGAATTCATTATATATATTACGTAGAAGTATTACCGTATCGTATGCAGGTTTGTCTCGTATCAATCTTAGCAAGATAAACTAACAGTTTGAATGAAACTACCTATGCGACGTTGTCCTATTTTTTCATCAAACCATTTTAACATAATAATAATGACTTATACTGCTTCAAATACTTTCCATCGGTATTTTGTATAGTTCTGATGCTTTAGGTCGATGGAAAAGGGAATAATGTGCACATGGGATTTTAATTTAAAAGTTCATTCTAAACTGGGCGGACATCCGTTTTGCGCACTCTAGTGGTCACTAAGCTAACGCGCTTTCTTTCTTGTTCATGGCTCGTGGCACTGTTTAGGTCCTGCCACGATGAAGGTACGAATCCGAAAATATTTCGGGAATCATCCTTGTGTTTTAAAAGATTACAAGTCATGTCGATGCAGTAGGCTTTTGTGAACATTCTGGTGCATACATCAACTTGGAAACGTATTTTTTTTTCGTGTAATAGAGGTGACAAAATCATGCTGTTATCCGGATCAATCGGCGACCCGTGAAAGTTATTTACTCGTTCTTAAATAAGTAATTTGTTTATCAGTTTTTTGTCGTCCAAATTGGTGCTGGAGAGATTCAATTTGTTACAGTAAAAAAAAAGTTTTTATGACTAATCACCCTTAATCGTGTCATAAACGTAGTGCACCTAACCTATATGTTTGGCATGCACGAAGCACTCAGTTTCACGAGCATTATAATAAATTTAGCTTAATTGTTTCAGTTGAACGTATCATTTCCTGCAACAGGATGTCAAAAGCTCTTCGAGATTTCGGACGAGCACAAGCTCAGAATATTTTACGAGAAACGTATGGGGACTGAAGTTGAAGCTGACTCCCTAGGTGATGAATGGAAAGGATACGTCGTCCGCATCTCGGGTGGCAATGACAAACAAGGTTTCCCAATGAAACAGGGTGTTCTGACCAATGGTAAGTGTTGTTCTTAATTTTTTAATATGGTATTGCGAGTTTTTATGGAAAAATAACAACACAAAACGTTGCTTATTTGTGCGGTACATTACTGTTTATAGGTCGAGTACGTTTACTGCTGTCAAAGGGGCATTCATGCTATAGACCTAGACGCGATGGTGAACGCAAACGCAAATCTGTCCGTGGATGCATTGTCGACTCTAATTTGTCCGTGCTTGCTCTTGTAATCGTGAAAAAGGGAGAGCAGGTATGCAACGATTTATACACATCTACCTTTTTTATTATACAACTCCATGTTCTTCAGGGTGTACCCAAGTTGACAACAATTCTTAGGGTACTATAGTATACATGGTAGATAGAACATCGTTTTTTATTTGGGAAATTAGTAACATATTTGGTTATTTTCTCAGTGTACGAACGAAACAATTTTCAACTGTTCATAGTTTTTCATTAATTAGGCCACATTAAATATATTAATATCCAGAAATCCCACTCTTTAGGAAATTCCTGGACTTACCGACACTAATGTGCCACGTCGTTTGGGACCGAAGAGGGCCAGCAAAATTCGCAAACTCTTCAATCTCTCAAAAGAGGATAACGTGCGTCAGTTTGTAGTAAAGCGGCCGATACAAAAGGAGGGCAAGAAGGAGCGCTTTAAGGCCCCCAAAATCCAGCGTCTCATTACTCCCATCACTCTCCAGGTGCGACGAGTGTTTCTAAATTCCACATGTACGAACAGCCTCCTGCTCTGTACGACATTTGACTAAATTTGGTATAAATTTTACAGAGGAAGAGACATAGGGTCGCGCTGAAGAAGAGGCGTTGCTTAGCCCGCAAGGAGCAGGCAGGAGAATACGCAAAACTTTTGGCCCAGAGGCAAAAGGAGGCTAAGAACAGGCGGCAGGAAGAATTGAAGCGAAGGCGTAGCGCCTCCATGCGCGATTCCAAGTCCTCGAATCAATCCGCACCGACCGCGACTCAAAAGTAATACGACTGATGAGATGTATTTACAAAATAATAAAAACGATCTTACATATTCCCTTTGTCTCATTAACAAATTGAAGTAGCGTTTGCGACGCTGCTTGATCCTTCAGCTTGAAATAAAAGTCGGCTTTCCCGATATATAATCGACGCATGAACAGTTGAAGGTCTAACCAATTTTGACATTAAATTCCTAATCGAATTTACCGTCAAAATTGCAATACCGCGTATCAAAATGATATTTTCGTAATCGCACGTTCGCTTCGCCATGTGCCATTTACATTACGGATCAACCATGTAATCGTTACAATGAATTCGACGTGGTCGTTGACATCAAAGACGTTTAACAATGTCACTCGAATACACGAAACCAAGAATTATACACAGGATAAATTTTCAAACCGATTATATCGTTCGCTGCAAGATCTATCGAATCGAAATGGTATTTCTATGTTCCACTCATTAAATTCTCAAATCTGTACGAAGACAACCTATCCGTCATCAAAAGAATCTGTACAGCCAACGGAGGATCGATTTTTGGGGGACGCACTTTTCAGCTATCCGTTAGAATCGAAGACCAGTTACGAAGCAGAATCCACGAATGTGTTCGACTCCAAAACTGAGTTTTCCTCCGTATCACACAAATGCAGTAAGACAAGATCCTCCTTGAAAGAAAATTCTAGAAATGCAATTTTACAAGTCGAATCAACGCCATGCACGAGGCACGATGATTTCAGAGATGAACTCTGGCCACCTTACTTCATTTCAGCGACCAAGACGAATAAACGAACCAATACCTCTAAAGATACAGAGGTGCAAAAAGAAGAAAGACATAACGAGAGCATGAGAAATAAATCGGAGTTAAGCTATAGTGATTTTAATAAAAATACCAATAGTCGGATGATGTTAATTAGAATAGAAAAAAAAGAGCTAGACCTCGTCGCGCAGAATCAGAAATCCTTATGTTCAAAATATGACATGTCACAGCCGACAGAATCATCCTATATATCAAAGAGTCCCTCCCAAATTTCACGAATGTTTCAGCATGGTCTTCAAGATAAAGAAAATTCGAATTTGAATGCGAAGTCTGATTCAATTCACCGACCTATTGATACGCTTCAAACTCAGTTTACTGAAAATAATATAACTCAGCGCCAATATTCGATAACGAACGATAACCTGCAGCAAAAAAAGGAGCTTTCGTTGATTTGTAACGAGAAGGAAAATAACTTTTCAAAAGATCTTACAATGGAAGCGGATGGCTTTGAAATACTCGCAGGAAGGAATTATAACGCGAGAAATTCGAATTTTTCCGATACGTCTTTTTACGAGAGCGCGTCAAATATTAGCATACATCGGGAAAATAATGAAAGCGAATACTTTGGCTCGACTGTTACGTCCGCTCCGTTAGAATTCGATAATTGCAAATCCATCGTCGAAGACTCGAGTGAGAGCACGCTCGAATCAGGATCGAACGATGTTCGAAACCACGTCTCCTCGTCGAATTACTTCAATACTTTTGCTTCCCTGTCGACAACCAAGGTCATTTACGATTTGGAAGAAGATAGAGAAACGTACAAGCAAGCATATTCGATGGCGAAGACAGGAAAGAAAACGAAACACGGTTCGCCAAAAGGAGAAATTGGAAGGAGAAATGCAAATTCTGATCTTAATAGAGACAATTCAATGCGAAAAATCTATCTTGAGCATAAAGAAAATGATTTCGCGGGGATAAGCGTTGACGATTTGGAGCGAAAAATCATAAAGAATAGAACGATGCACACGAAGGATGATCGCAATGATGCTAATGCTTGTTGTGTGCTCACAAACGTTCATTCTCAATTAATATCCAATCGAAGGCGAGCGGAACGATTGCACGGTGCTACGGAAAAATTAATTTTAAACACTTACATTACACCGGCGGAAGTAATACAGTTATTGAGCAAAACTATTTCTAGGTAAAATAAAAATTATGCATATTTCTTCTCATATACCGATTACACGTCTAGTTATATCAATTCGATTTTTGCACTTAGATGTAAAAGTTATATTCATAGACGACAGAATTGCGAGGACAGCATAGCGAGAATAAATATGTCTTTACTGAAAAATGCTCTGAGTTTGAAGGAAGCTGTAAAGGAGGAGCATACGTTCCTTAAAAAATACGGTTAGTACAGCGTAGGCTATTAGCACGTGATATTAACATTATTATCTAAATTGAAATTTGCCAATCCTCGATCGCAGAGGAACACTTTACCGCAATAAACAGCGTGCCTTACGAGAAGAGGCAGGCTCATCAGAAACTGATGAACAGGATAACGTCCGCTTCGGATACTCGAAAAAATAAAATAACGAATTTAATAACGTGCATATCATCTTTAATACTCAGCATTATGGACGAAAGTGAGGAAAAGGAAAATATAAAAGAATCGTCCGGCCTGAATATGAATGGCGGTGATAATAGGTAATTTTTGATCTGCACGAATGCTAACTATAATTTAAGATATTCCTGCAATCCTATCGTAGCAATTTCCGCGTTAAAATAACAAATTTTAGAAACAAAACCGATGTTCTTCGAGCAAGGAGCATAAAAGGCAAAGCCGCAGCTCAGAATAAAATGAACGTAATCCTCAATCAATCGAAGCAAAATAGCTCGCGGCAAAAATCACGTCCTGTAAACAATGTGCAGCCTGTTTGGAAACCGGCTGGCGTTGTTAGAATTCCTTCATCGAATAGTGTAACATTGAATCACAATCGTCGTCCATCTCGATGCATCCACGGCAAGGAAAAGGATAATCCAACATCCGATCGCATAAAGTATCTTTCCGTTTTATTCAAATAAGTCTCAATACATCGTTAACACGATTTAAACAAAATTTCGTTGATCGACTGTATATCATTCGATAGCAAAAAGAACGTTTTGGAGTATACTCATTTAAAAAAATCCTCTACAAATGCAAATGGAAAGAATTTCGCATTTCGCGAAGAGCGTGCACCAAAAATATTCAACTGCCTTCCGTAAGGATCTTTTCATTAACGTTTCTACGACTGATATCTCAATGAAGCATTTTGCAAACACAGTAAAGCACTATGCGATTTTGGCGCTAAGGATCCTGATATGAAACCATCTTTTTTAGCGAAACAAAAATACAGCGAGGGACCAAGGCTGGAAATAGTAAGGATCTTTCTGGGGAGATCTGTTCCACGATAGAAATGTCGTATTCTTCTGGATTCGAAAGATGCGATCCTGGGATGACGAAAAGCGGAAGCGACGCGAGCTTAAAGGCAAGGCCAAAGTGTAGAGCTAGGCCGGGTACACCCAGAGCGATCTTCAAGCATCGCGACGAGACTCTTCGTGTTTTAGAAGAAGCTATTGAAATCACCACGCCAAAAGCCTTCGCGGTGCATAAATCACGCGAACAATTATCGTCCACGGAAAAAAGCCATATGGAAATACCAGAAGAGGAACCCACCAGAGACGTTGATGGAAACGCAACGAAATTGAAGCCAATAAATAAGGATTCTTCGCTGATTTATGAATTACCCGCGAATGCGAGGGAACAAAAGAGAAATGCCGACATGGTGGGCATTGCAGATATCGAGAAAGATATCCTTCCTTCGGAAATCATGGATAACACCGAGAATATCTTGCGATCTAGCTTGTATCGCAGTTCTATGTCCGTGGGAAACGGGAGCTGCGTGACGGAATTTAGCTCAACTTCGTGTTCCATGGCGAAGCTCATTTCCACGAAATGCTGTCAGACATCGGTGAATTCGATCTCGATGATCTCCTTGAATTTATCCGAAAATCGTGAACGTAATAAAAGTGTTACCACGCGGCTGAAGAACGTTTCTCATGGATTCTTAACCGAAAATCAACCATTGCAATGGGATTGTGAAAAGAATATTGTTGAACAATCACTGTCGGCACTTGAGAATGCACGAAATAACGAAACTCCGATGAATAAGCATATGAATTTATTTAACACTTCGAAAGAATTTCTTTGCGATGAAAATGTTAATATAGGTCCCGAAAATAAGGTAAAGAATAATTTAGAAGTTAAATCTACAATTTCCATTGATAATCCAACAAACTTGGCTGAAATAGCCAGCGATATAGAGACTAAAAATTCCTCCTTCGCGTGGCCATTGAGTTTGCAAAGCGATATGTTTCAAATCCCTTGTAAACACGGCACGGAGAACAATCGTTGCTCCAATACGAAAGACAGAAATGACATGTTCTCGCAAACCAGTTTACAATGGGTGAAATCCAAAAGTTCACAAACGGATTCCCATCGAAAAGCATCGATATCCTCGATAAAGTACGAAACTGCCGAGAAGTGGACGAAATCATCTCTTATGGATATCAGACATGTCGGAATCAATTGTCATGGCGAATGTGACGAAAAATATAGAAGCAGGACTGTCAACGAATGCAAGAATATCTCCTCGATGACCGAGGATATGCGTAAATCGACGAGCGACATTTACACGGAAACTAAGCAGATTGTCCGCCTTTCGAGGCTCGTGGCAACGGAATGCGATAAACTCGAAACAAAATCCGTCATTACGGAAATCGCGGGGGATAGAAAATACGAGGATGGATGGTCGCAGACGGTGATCCTGCGTAATCGAAGAAAAAATTCCTCCTGCACAACGTCACCCAATTATCCCGTAGAATACATTAATCGGCACGATGATTGCCATCGATCACCCTCGGAAGAGAACGATGATAATTCCGTCGGAAGCATCGAAGAAATCCGCGAGCAAAGCGACGCTCGTTACGTAGTTCGGCCATCGGAGACTTTGAATTCTTGGTCCAGCGATTCCGTATCTTCGTTTTCGAGTCTTTCGATGCAAGCAGCGAGAAAATCGCGAACGAATGAGCCGAATGTGCAATTCGAGAACGAATCCGTTCCAATGTATATTTATCGCGTTTCGAGGAAAGTTTTCGAGACGTTGCAAACGGCGGAACTCTGTGCCAGAAATATCTACGGTGGTATGGAAATGTTTAAACAATGCACGGAGGGAAAGGGAATGGGAAGACGATGCAATTGCGAACAAGCGTGCACGTTGAATATGCGAGACACTGTATCCATATCCGATACCACGAACAAAGATGATCGCGACAATAATCAGTATTCCATTGCTGCATGGCTTAACAAGGTAGGAAGTATTAAATCAAATCATAACAAAGACGATTACATCAGCGTGAGTAATAGCCAACATGCTGGTAAGTACGCGAGTTTGCTGCCTGACCGCAAGCGAAGTGAAATATTCAAATCGGGTGTGATCGATATTCCCTCGAATCCGATTGGTCAGTGCCTCAAAATCGCGGTTAAACCCAATTCAAATGACGATATTGCGTCCATATTTAAACAAGTCGAGGAAAGTGCGGGAGATTCAATCTCATTGGACGAGGTGCAAATACGTCATAATCAATTCCCGGAGGAAAGGGAAAGCGACCTTATAATCTCGGAGGTCAAATCCTTGGTTGAATTTTTGTTGCATAGGATGGAGGAGGAATTTGCTCGTGATGAAATCAACAGGATGTACCACGTTCAGAAGAATTCGGTTGAACATCTTCAGAAAGACGAAAAAACGGGAACTGCGCTGATCGAAGTCGCAAGACCAGCGCCTGAATTTTCTATCGTAACCAAAGAGAATCTGCTTCGACTGGTTTATGGCGTCGTGTGTTCCATCGTATTTTGGTGCCTGCAATTCTCCATTGGCTGTGAATCCGGACGGATGACGAATTAATTCCTCCCTCGATGTTTATTTTCCGCAAGTTTACTCACGTTTGGCATTACCTGTGTTCCATTGCTTTATTATCTTTTAACGTTATCACGAATAAATATGACCTGAGAAATAGCGGGAATGTTCATTCGGTGCCTTGCAAATGCCGGTCTTACTCAAAATGTTACTTTATTTTTATCTCGTGTACAAACATAAAAAAAAAAACGATCGCCATTCGCGATAATAGCATGGCCGGTGGCGCTGGTTAATATGCAGTACAGGTGCGTAATTAAAATGTACGGAAAAAGCAGTGACCGCGCGTAACTCCGCTCCGCAATTTTCCTAGAGCGTGCTTCATCCGGTGACGCAATCCGGTCCTTGAGACGATCTTAATATGCGTCTAAAAATAAATTACACCGGCGACCTTGGCGGCGGGTTAGCATAATATCAGGTAGCACAGTGTTTTCAACCCACGTTTCGTCATCGTTCGAAATGGCGGTACGCATCTCTAACTGTAATCACGATGATTCAATAATGCGTAGCACACGATTTACATTCAATCGGCCCGCCACTGAATGAGAATCAAAATACAATGCGCTCGTGGGAATTCCAAGGCTGGTGTCCTCATTCGTTCTCGTCGAGCACCTCGACGCTGGCCGAGCCAGTTATGTCGACCAGCTCCTTCGAGGTGAAAGTGGCGATGATCTTCTGCTCCCCTGACTTCTGGGGAACGAGCTGGTGCTCCACGTAAACCTCTTCCTCGGGCGCCACTTCCCTGAATGGCAAGGACTTGTTCTTCGCGAGACCAGGCCCGGCATAATTAAACATGCAGTTGGTCAGCGTTCTCTTTAATGGATTCTTGAAGCTCAGACTGATGGTCGAGGGTTTTCCCACGACTGGCTCGCCTTCGATCTGAAAGGTTTTTAAGACACGATACTCCTGGTCTTCTTACTTGGTCAATTGAATGAAAGTATTTTTTTTTTTATCAATGGATGAATTCACGTTCGAGGATTTCCGAAAGGACTCGACGAGGTGTTGGTCGGTGTGATTTAAGGCCGAAAGTAAATTGGGCTTGCGTCACGAATGACGTGGTCGCACGATTCCTGACTGGATCCTGGCCTTACCTTCACGGTTATGGAGGGTTTCAGGACCTGGAAATCGTCCTCGTCCGCCCACGTTTGCCTGGTTTCCTTGACCGTGGCAATGCAGTACAGCTTCATGATGCAATACTCGACCAGCTTATCGAGATAATCGTCCACGGTTACCGTAAGCCTCAGCTGTTCCGCTGAAGAGGAGAAGAGGTCGAGGCATTGGCAAAAGTTAAATAGAAAAATTAATAAAATTCTTTCTTCATATTTGTACGGATCTGTTCTTACTGGCATTCGGTTGCATGATGAAATCCCCGCTGGCTCTTTTCACCAGGTGTGCCTTGACACCGGTGTAGTAAACACTGCCGGCCGACAAAATGGCCTGAATGGTGCGCGATTCGCTCGATTTGTTCTTGATGTTGACCGTCACTGAGAACGGTTTACCTATATCGACGCGTTCGAGGTCCAACAGATCGAATTCGACATCCTCCTTTCCGGGAGAGGGTAGGGCGTAGAATTTCTTGGCAACCTCGGTACTGCGAACAGCCCTGTACAATGTCAGCCTCTCAGCTTCGGTTCCTGGAAATTGCATAAGTTTCTGCATCTTGGAACGATTTCCAGCTTTTATCTCGATTGGGAGATGGAAAGCAAAAACATATATTCTCATCTATTGGCAATTAAAAATATATTTCTTCGTGCTGTAACGGGATAACAGAAATAGAAATGATGAAGAAGTAATATACCTGTACGATTGGTAAATCAAATGAATTGAGATGATTGGCGATAAATAAGAATGATTGGTAATAAGAATAAAATGAGACGTGGCTCAAAAATTGGATAAAATCGAGTAACAATATGCAGTCATAACTCACCTTCTTTGGGTTTGTACAGCAACGTTATGTCCTCTCTATCCTTGTCGCCATTAGGATCGAATATCCACGGTGCCTTTGTTAGTATCATACGACCGATGCTGTCGATTAGAAATTACCATTAGACAGAATTCTGTTAAACGCGGAATAACAGGATCGCGATAAACTCGCGGATGAATAGGTGCCATTGAAACCGGGCGATGCGTACGCAATGCGGAAACCCGAGGCACTCTCATAATTACTTCAACACTACGCGATTATATAAACATCTAGTATGCTTTACGACACTGTCAAGGTTCGAATTGGAAATTCTCAACGTAGTGATAAGTTATACAAAATACAACTTCGACTTCACTCATTAATTATCCCTCTTTAATACGCCGAATTTCGCGATCTAACTCCGCGCTGTACCCAAAAAACTACGATAATCAGGACCAATTTATAAGATAAACATCTCGATTAATATCCAGAATACTCCTCTCGACGAATTTAAGGATACTTTATCCCTTAAACTATATCCTTTAATTATACAAAGTATTCCCACTTAAGGACTTTTTTTAAATTCATTTTCGACACCACCGCCAAGGTCACTTGTCCTAGGATCTACCATTATTTAAGGTGGATTCCAAAGCACCAAAGCTACTGTATACATATCGCATGGAAAAACCATCAGTAGTGGCCCTTCTATCCACCACACCACCGTAGCTCTAGGACACTTTCATCCAAGCGATCACTTACTGATACTTATTGCAGTCGATCTTCGAGTAGCCCAATTCGCTCTCGGGGTCCTCCTTCCATCTCATCAGGTCCGCGTTGACGGAGGCCAACATGAACGTAACGTCGTAATTGTAACCGACCGCCCCTTGGCGGATCGCCTCGACCGACGCCGGTCCGCATTGGTAGAAACTATCCGATCTCTCCTGCGGGGTGGCGTCGATCGCCTGCCAGCCGCCGTACCCCTTTGGCAGGTCAGGCCTGGCCATCCAGGCGTCGTTCCAGACGTGATAATTCCAGATCGAGTCCTCGCCTTCCAGGTTGTGCGGATCGTACTCCAATTCCTCGTTGTCGATGTTGTAGTAACGATCCACGGAGAGGGAGGCGTTCGCGTCGTGGGCGGAGACCAGGTTGGAGACGACCCTCGAGGGAATGCCGAGGGCGCGACAGATCGTGGTGACCACCCCGGCGAAGACCCAGCACTGGCCGTACTTCACTTCCTCCTCGGTCTCGAGAAACTGCTCTAGAATAGGCACGCTTCCGGTCCACGCGGCTGGCGCCTGGCCATCGCTGTACTCGCCGTCCCAGCGTCCGGTAATGACGCCCCTGTCGTCGTTGGAATTCACCTGAGGCGCGAGTATAATACGATGTACAAACGTACAATATACAATATGCGTACAAATACAACGTGTACATATGTTATTTTGCTTCGTTCATTTTGGACATATTATATATGTCGTTATATTTAACGATAGCTAAAGTCGTTTGGCCTGGGATTTGATTAACACGTTTTTTGCTGCGTGTGGTGTACATGTATTACGCTGATTTTCGCATTTGGAATGTTTGGGATATTCCTTGCAAAGCGAAGGATTAAAAGGGAATTGTTTCTTAATAATTGTAAGAATCGTAAGAGAAGTTAGAAGCAAATTGTAATGTCGAATCCCGCCCATCACCTCTGGTTTTTCTATGTGATATGTATACCGTAGCTCTGGTGGTTCGGAATCCACCTTAAACAGTAGGTCCTAGGCCATATGACCTTAGCAGTCGGTGCC
>JBCFXI010001240.1:0-49228 GCA_038496175.1 Ampulex compressa
GTGTATATATATATATATATACACACACACACACACACAAGGATAACGCGTTGGACTTATTTCAAAAAATAAAACCACTTTCCTTCGGACCATCGTACATCCCATTTCCTTAATCCCAATCCAAACCTTTCTCCCAATTCGCGAAGCACACATGCGTACCATAAATTTACAGACCTAATCTGCCACATAAACCCTGGATTTCGCGGTACTAATCACCCGTCGACGAGCGTCACATTCGACGCACCGACGCTCAAAAGGTCTCACAGTTTACAGAGCGATTCATCGGCAATTTTCAGCGTGTGCAATCGCTCGAAAATGGAGGGAGGCTCTGTGGGGGAGGTAGGAGGCGGGGGGGTGGGGGGATGCGTAGCAACGGCGGAGAGAATTAGAAACATCGCGAACTATGCGGTAGCGAGCAAACCACAGCGGGTCCACGGCACGGAACTGGGATAACTCGATACACGCCGGGCTTGGGTAACGGCTCTCGAACGTACATTGAGATATGCAATTTACCAACCACCGGGCCCGCGCGCCTGGTAAATACATGCATGTCAAAAGTTCCATAGCCCGGCGCACCGCCACGCGAATACGTTAATATCGCATAAAACCAGAAACGCTGTACGCGCATTACGGCCCCACGCTCGCACGGGCGACGTCTTCGTGGATTTATCGTGGCCGAGTTCACCGTAATGAACGTTATTACGGCGTTTCCTAATGCGAGGAATGGTCCGCGGGCTGAAAGAAGGAGGGGACTCTTACTCTCCCCGGGCGAGCCCTCGAGTCGTTCCACCGGTCAACGCTTTGAACGTAACTGCGAAACTCGAAGGGCTTGTAAAGCGTGGAATGCCTTTTTATCCACGGAGTGCCGATAAAGTTTAGTGGACTAATTAAGAAATGTTTACGATCCTCGTCTCGAGTAATCGTGCAAGTTTTTCCTATCCAGCGCAAGGTCGGTAGGGGTGTATGGAGATGTGCTTTATACGTTTTTCCAGGCTCAAGCGTGGAAAGAAATTGGGGCCGTCGAGTGGCTGGATCGGGACTCGAACGATCCTAAATACGCGTAACGGTAATTAGTCGCATATTGTATTAAAGCTCGCAAAGCACTTAACGCGTAGTCTTCGTTCTCTCAAAGGTCTTCGATTAAAATAGAAACGATAACCACCTCGTGCGTGACATCATCTCGATTAACACTATTCCTACCACGATAGGTCAAATGACCGGTCAATGATTTCCTTGAAAAACCGTGGAACTTTGAAACTCGCTCGTTCCTGAGATTTCTCATGATTTTCTTGCAGCGTACGAATCGATAAATTCATCCATCGGTATATTCATCTATAATTTATCCTTCTTCCCCCTTTTCTTTAAGCGCGTTAAGTGTGTTAAAGTGTGTTTCTTTAATAGTGTTAAGAACCAGTACGAAAAACAGCGCGAAAAAACTCCACGCTAATCTCCAATCATTTCGAGTCGCTTCAAGAAGCATACCCCGCGTCGACTATCCACCCACTAGCTGCACAGCCCATAATATTATCATCGAATAATAGCGGTAGCAGCTTAGGCCGGGCAATATGCCCATTGTGGCGAAAGCCGGCAGCGGCGAGGGTCGGTGGAACAACACCGCGCGTAGGACCGCGCGCTAATTTCCAGGAGCTCCCTCCGGGGATCCGAATAACCGCGTAAATCCGCCGGGTCAGATTTTCCGCGAGACCGTTAAGTCGCGGATGGGTACATTAATCCTCCTTAAGCCAGGCGTTTATATTAATACGGGGCAATTCATAACGGTTAAAAGGCGTTCGTCCAGGAGAATTGCCGGCGGCGCGGGAGTTGTTCACGGCGCTGGAGTCGGCCGCTCGTCCCTCCGCCAGAGGAGGCTACGGCGAAGGCGTTAAATTACACTTAGCCCGAGCCGTTCTCAGGATAGTCGGGCTAGAGTGGTGGAATTATCGCGGAAGAGATGGCCAAGAGGCCTGGGAGATGGAACCTTGGACTCCGGAAGAAAAGATTCCGATGCACACGCCTGCTCGGTGTTAGCCGATTTTTGCCTTGGGTTCGTCGATTTTTGTATAGGATACGTGGATCGTAGGATCGGTAGGTTGGAATTACGCGTGAAACCGTTGAGCTCGGTTTAAGTGGCGGTGAGGATTCGCGCTGATGTCTGGAGAGAGGGAGTACGAGAAGATGGGCGGTTGAGCTTGGAAAGGGTGGAAGCTCGATTCGAATTTGGTCCTTGGCTTAACGATCTTCCTACGTCGTATTTATATCATAAACTATATGGCATTATTGTATATAACGATGAGCGAGGTAAAAGAAGTATAAATCATGTAAGGTATAAAATATTGAATACCACAAAAATCGACGATAAAATATCGAACTTCCTTATGCAAGGTTTAAATTGAAAATCCAGTATACGCGCATATATCGCTGGTGCATGACAGCTATAAATATATATATTCGTGTATCGTAGTAGTCGTAAATTATCCGGTAGCAATGAAAACGCAATCCCGATCCAAGAGGTACATCCCCCTTGAAACTCGGACCACAAAACGATACTAGCAGTCGAATGAAGAGTTGGAAGCACGCTACCGATTAAGATTTTTGCTAAATAATCGGTCCAGATCGAACGATCGCGGCACTCATTAAAATGAAGCAATCGGGTATGGCCTAATGGAGAATTCCCGGGAATTCCAAACCGTCAAAGACCGCACTATGCGGACCGCTATGTAGACGGGCCTGCGGCTACCGATGCGAGATTAAATGCGCGATATCGAGCTCGTAATCCGGTCTGTATCTGATATCGAACTTACCGTATAAACAGACGCCCGAGATCGTCTTCGATATCACGGCCACTTTGGCTCCGACTCCATAGATCCGGGTGAGTAGAACCACCTAGGCTGCCTATTCGATACCATTCGCGGTACTTGAGAATCGAGGATGATGCTCGGTTAATATCGAGTCCGGCGAATAACCGGATACCCGCGAAACCTCGCGGGGTAATAGATTCGTTGAATCGTTAGAGAAATTCTCGCGGACGTATCGTTCGAAGGATCGCAACGAGCAGCGTTTTACGAACGTACATTTAGCGACATTAGGATATTTCGCTTTCTCGCTCGATCTTACGGCGATGATCGATACGATCGTCCCTCGGAATCCATCGTTGGAGGTGAAACTGCGGTTTAACTTTATGCATATCACGGGATAAATTGTCCTGAAATTATGGAAGAGACTCGAATCCGTGGATTGGATGAGAAAGCTGAGAGTTCTATTCGATGCGCCAGACCAATCTTCAAAATTAGTAGGATGATTAGTACGTGTATTCGGTGGTGTTAAAGAATTTTTGTTTGGAATGTATCAGCAGGATGCGGTTATCGTGAATGTTTGCTGACGGTAGGCGGACATGATTCTTGGATGATGGCCCGTAACGTAACTTGAGCGAGGTTTCAGCTTTTATATCGTACCACCAATTTGTTCGCTCCGCTCGATCTGCCGACGACAGGTGCTTCCGATTGGCGGCGAGCATCCTCCGCGAAGTGAATACGTGCAGTCTTACTCTTATTACAGTACTTTGCCATCGTTCCTGGAGGAAAGTTTAGTATTCGAAAAACGCGATGATCGCCGATTACGCTAGAAATTGTCCTAAGTGCAGGCTATTTAACTCTTTCTCTCTCTCTCTTTATTGATAATCACGTGGAGAATACACCAAAAAATCCCAAATTCTGCGTAATATGACGAATTCGTAAAATATAACACGATACTATCCGGCAATGCTTTAAGGCGAAAAAGATAAGTTGGAGTTACCTTAAGAAAAATATACAAAATGCTTCTGGCACGTATTTCGACATTATGGCAAACGCAAAGCAGAGAAAATTATTCGGTCTCTTCCATTTATACACTTACAAAAAAGGATTTCCTTTGAGATCGGAATCACGGCTAATTTAACTTTCAAAGTAGCTGCGATGAAAGGCAAAGTTTTATAATGTATCTTCTTTGACAATAACTATAATTTTGATTTTTCGAAGCAGAATAATGAGAAATTTTATTATCGCTGCTGGCGGACAATCGCTGTTAATAATATTAAATATTCCTCTGGCATGAGGATTTTCCACATTTTTTAACTTGAACCGTATTATAAGAAGAATGCCATTTTCTATTAGGACATGTAAAACCCACGTTTTCGGAGTTCTGTGTTTTTATAGGATTATCCTTATTTCCATTTTGAAAGGTACAACCCCATATCGATGTATTACATTTCTCTTCAAGGATTTATATGCGAGTAGGATTGAAACAAACACCGATCCGCCAATATACACCGCGATAAAAGTGGAAACTTAACGAAATCCAAAGCCTTCGTATCGATATCAAAAATCAACGGAATGTATGCGTTCAATCACGGTTAAATCTCTTCATATTTCTATTGAAAATACTCGCGTGTATCGCACGATGTTATTTTTTGAATGGCAAACACGCGTATAAAATACACGATAACGATCTCTTTTATTTAAAAGTTCCATAGCGAAAGAAAAAATATCCAGTGATGCGTGCCACACTCAAATGCGTATCAATATAACTCGCATATAATTTCAGGTAAATAGACGACTTTAAAGATCGCAGAAACTTTACGAAGCGTACGTCTGTTCTTTACTACAAATCAGTTTGCTCCTAGATGCACGTGAACAGTTCAGAGTACGAAGACGCCGTAGAATCGATCGAATCGCCGAATAGTCCGACGTAATTCGGTTCCTGGCGATCATCCCGATGAAGCAAAATATCCGCGATCCCTGGATTAAGGTAGAGCCAGGGGCTAAAACTTTTTCGAAAATAAAAATCATCCTTTGCTTCCCAAAAGGGAAGCAGCAGGGACACCGGATTATCCGATATCTTCGATCCTCCCTTATTCCGGGCGAGGAGCTCGCAAAAAGGAGCGAGAAACGAAAGCGCGCCAAGTATAAAACAAATTCCAGGAAACCGACCGATTTCGCCGAGGAACTTCAGAAATTCCTGCCTCTCCCCTCCGCGGCCAGGCTTTCACGGAGAGTGGATACAGATTTTCCCCTTGCAACGGCTTCGAATGTTACGCTCGGACCAAAGGTTTCTATTTACTCAGCTTCCATCCCCTTGGAATTTTCGGATTCCGTGGCTCGCTTGTACTTGCGCGCTCCGTACACCGCACCGCATTCCGAGATACGCGCCGAATTCCTTGCGCGATATTTTAATAATTTCTCGAGAGACGCCTCGGTTGGATAGCCGCGCGAAAGTAGCCTCGCTCGAGCTACGCGACTCCGCGATCAACCGAATTTAATGCATCGACCAGGCGCGATTTCGCGAAAGGCTCGCAGTTTCGTGCACGCGGAACGCTTCGGTGCTGCGATAATGCGCCTGTGCCGGACGAAGCTAACCGCAGCCATGATTGGTCAATAATCAATAACCAATTATCGCTCAGCACCGATTGAATTTCTTTTTTCGTAAAACACACCGCAAGATAAATTTAATAGCGCCGGCCGATGCACTAAGCAATAAATTATACATCGTACTAACGGTACACGGCCAATAAGGTATCCTCGTAAACGGCAAATGACGATCGCTCTGAGCCTTTTAAACGCGCGTAAAGTACGTATAGTCGTTTTGCTCAAAGTTTCCGTTTATAGTCATGTTAATACTGCACAACTTCATGCTGATAATCGATGTAAACTAAGTAACCGTATAGATTATTAGGTTCTAAAATATGAAGTAGGTTAACGCTTAGCGTATGATACAGCAAATGCCATGTACATTTATTTGATATAGCAAATACCACGACACACCATTATTACATTGCATATTTAGAGTTTACGGTAACATAGCGAAGGAAAAACTGGAAAATAGAGAAATACCGAGTTTTTTTTACAAACCGCTCAATTTGAGATATACGTATACACTTACGTAACGTATCCTATTGACATTTTTATACGTTCCACGACGATCAATTAGTCTTCAGCCTTCCGCAAAAAATCACGTACTCCGCACTCGCGATAAATGCAAAGCAATTACGAGGTATCGCCGAATTTCCACTCGTCAAAAAGTCGATGCAAAAAGGCTCGACGGGGGATCCTAAGCTAAATGCGCGCCTCGGATGACAAACTGGGTAAGTCTACTTTTACCAAGTCCAATATCCCGTTTTTGGTGGCTCGCTTTGCCGAGTTAATTAGCTTTGCTCGCGGCTCGCTCAAACGTCGTTGTCGATCGACGTCGAGTTTAAATCCTTTCAGGGTCGGGCACTCGTACCGGAATGCCAGGGTGTATGAAATACTCGCGGCGACGAAAAAGCAGCAAAGATATACGGAGGTTCGCAAGACACATTGAGGGGATTTCTCAGGCGCTTATAGGCGCCAATAGCGGCGAAAGGGGTAAGGAAATAGACAAAAACAGCGGCGAAGCGTTTACATCCGCGAGTTGAAAACGACCCGAAGACGGCCTTTACTGATTGCTCAGTGACCGCACCAGTCAACCTCTCGGTCGCCGGTGGTAATCACCGGCGACTTACGCTAGCCGGAAATTTTAAAGGGCTGACGAGTTCAAACGACTCTCATTACGCGTCTCCGAGGATTTATACTCCGTAGCCGCGGCTCGGCGCTACGGCGACGCCATCCTCCTCGGTCCCCTCCAAATTGTCGATCGTGGAGAACTTTCCTCGAATCTCTTCGGCCACCGCTGCCATTGATATTTGACTTGCGGTATTTACTCGATGTTAAAGTTATGTTAAATAACATAAAGCGAGTCGGGAACTTGAGCGGTGTGTGTAACCAAAGTTCCAGGGAACCTTAGTTTCGCACGGCATATTCTCTCCCTCTATACCGGAACGCTACTGCCGTGACATTATTCCGCGCTTCTCGTGTAACTCGAAAGCCGCAACCGTAACACTACGTCGTTACCTTCTTCTTTGTATTTATACTTGGAGATTTAACGGTCATTGTCTCTCGCATCGCTCCTGTGTATAATGCAGGAACGTCCATCGGCGTTAAATCGGGATGCTCGCCCGAAAACCATTATCGACCATAAGCGATCGACTGTAGCACGAAGAACTCGGATAAATACGAAGGTTGTCGAGTAAGTTGACAATAAAACGCTTCCAATGCTGATAACAAGTTTCGCGCAGCCGAAAGCAAACGGCGCTTCTTTGTCTTTCCGACGCTTCGAAACGGCGACAGAAGTTTCGTAAGCTGTACGCTAATTAAAGGTTAACCGGATAGTAAAATCCAGGATTTGTTTTATGTACCTCCGTTAATTATTAGCGTCGACAGGTAGTCTGGCGGTGCCACGGAGGAACGTGTCATACAATTTCCCGGAGCTTGTGCTCGACGCGATGCGAGACTTTGCGCAAAGCTCGCTCGATAAAGAGAGCGGGTATTCCTGCGTGACAGCGCAGCCAGCTTTGGGTTACGTACTCCACGTCCGCTGCAACTTCTGTACATCATTTTCCACCCCCGGCGCAGGCGGTGAGCCGGCATCGTCGTCGCTTAGAGGGAAAATAGAAGAAAGAACGCGCGGGATGCGATAACCGAGACACGCGGCGCATACTTACACCGCGGGCCCTCTTATTAATCGAAACACGCGTGCAATCGTACGGACGAGAATCACGTACGAACGAAATGCGGATTACGGGGAAGCAGGTTACGATTCCATTGATTCGACGATTCAATATTGCGAACCGATACGTGGCCTATACCCTCCAGATTCCAGGGGCATAGTATCGTATATGGCTACTTGGATATTAAATTTTCGGCCAGAGAAAATAATACACGCCTAACGAGCATTATTGCTCGTTTATGGATTGAAACGAAACTAGCATCGTTCGTCACCCTCTTTCTGTGAAGGTGTAACTTTTCTTATTCCTATCGCATTATCGCGAAACGCGTGCTGAAGACTCAATTATGCATCGCGAATACAGATATCTGTAAGATCGCGTTCTTATGACGGAATTTAGGTGCGCTTAATCAATAGCAACTCGGGCCACGTTATCGAAAGCTCGATAATATCTTCTCCGGTATTACGCGACGTACATACGTCCCCCATCTTAGAGCAATAATTTCCCAATGCCGTGCCGGCAACTTCCTAATTCCGATATGACCATTAATTACAGGGGCTCTGCCCCAATTTCGGGCCCAACTACAAACACGCGCTGTGCGCGGTCGAGAGGTTTGCCCGATCATACGAGAGAAGACCGCTGAATATCGGCTAAATTTCAAGCGCAAAATGCACGGACTTTTCGCGTTGGTGGAAGAACGGTGTGGAGCGATGGCAACGCCCTGATTTATTATTCCCTTCTTATTTAATTCGTTTCGGCTTCGATCGCCGGAGTCGTTTGGCCTGGGACCTACTGTTTAATGTGAATTTCGAGGAACCAGAGCTACGATGCACATAATACGTTGAAAGATCATCAAGAATAAGTGAGAACCGAACTTTGGTCTTTTGTCTAGAAGTCAGTCTCTATTAGATGTACAACTTTGTTTCCACCATTTTCTTATAGATCGCTTTAGCTATAGTTTTTTCAACTCTGGATTCGTACGCTCCCCGAAATATGGAAGAAAGTAGTGGCCAACGATGAACGATACCTTGAATCATAAATGTATAACCAGTTTTTTTCACGATGAAGCCTCGAATTTCGGAAAAAAATCGGCGGGAGCAAAGTTGTGCAAGTAATATTATATCTTTGTAACTCTCCCTACTCTCTTTGCTCAGATTTTTTTTTATAGGTAATTAGGCTACGTCGCTCAAATCGCGCTCCCCATTTGAGACATGTGCAGGCGCTGCAATATAGGGCGCGACGTAGCCGAGCAAAATGACCAGCGACGAGCTTCTGATTTTGAATTTTAATTATACCATTTCCGAAGGGCGGGCTATAAATATCGGTGCTGGCTGCTGATTTAAATAAACAGTTTTGGTAAAAATAAATTGGAAATGATCTAGTCGGAGGGAATAATAAAAATATTCCATATTCACCGCTTTGTCCGCGGTACAATTTGGTATTAATAGAAGCGTGTAGGCGATCGTGACAAAAATTCCGGGCCATCGGGTAATTGGAAAGCGAAAGGTCACAGGTTGAATTCCCGGTCCAGCCACCCGATGGATCGAATTTTTTCCACGCTCGTCCACGCATTTTTAATTATTTAAAGCAAGCAGCGAACATAGAAAATCGATATCATCGCTCATGATAACATAATTTCCGATGTATAATCATTGCTAGAATCCTGGGGAATTCCCATTCTAAAGAACATACGCGCGTAAACATTTTCGAATTCCTGCGAGCTCTTGCGCGTAATATTCACGCGCTCCTATACGTGCTTCGAGATTGACCCACGGGACAATCCTAACGCGTCGAGCAAAAAGGGGGATGGTGTACGGAGGGGTAAGCAGGGCGGAGGTGGCGAAAAAAGCGAGGCGCTCTAAGAGAGGAAGGAGAGCAGCGCGGAAAGAGAGGCGGGAAGAGGGATGGGTAGGCGGGAGAGGCTGGGGGAAGAAGAGGGTCGAATGTGTGGTCCGGTAAGCGTCAGTCTTCAATTCCGCGCCGTGGCGCGCCGGCGTAGCCCTGCATTTGCATATGAATCAGGATCAGAGGAGAGGAGCGTGGTCCGGAGCGTGTACGTAGCGACCATGATACGGGGACAAACAATCGCTCGCAATTATGCAAATCCCGTCGCAGTTGCACGGTGTCTTGGGGAAAAAAGGGCTGACCGGGCGCGCGGGGCGGCGACCGAGTGGACAATGAGTAACGCTTATGAAAGCTCGCGGTACGCAGAAGCGAGAACGGCGCTATGCGCTTGATCGATCGACGCGCGCGATCGCGGACTTCCGCCCACGTGGCAGCCTTGAAGAGACGTCAGGCTTCCGAGGAAGGTAGAGACAGAGAAAAAGAGATATATATCGTGATAGATAGTTGGATAGAGGGAGAGGGAGAGGGAGAGGGAGAGAGAGAGAGAGAGGAAAATATGAAGAGAAAAAGAGAGGGAGGAATAGAGAGCGCGCAGGACTCGTCCCTGGCCCGTAAAAACCAGCCGTCTAGATTACGTTCCGAGTGAAAAAGCCAGCCGCGTAGCCGAATTCTCATGAGCGGCCGCGAGTATACGGAGCTCTCCTCCGCCTCGCCTCCCTCTCGCATTTGCATATGAATTCGAATTGGGCGTGAGGAATGGTCGACGGTGGCCGGGAGCCACCGCAGGAGACGATAGAGCTAAGCGGCAAGAGAAAAAGGGTCTGCGGCGTTACCGTCGCGAACGGGGTGGTCGAGGATGGAGAGCGAGTAGGAGGGAGAATGAGAGAGAAAGAGATAGAGGGGGGGAGGGGAGAAGAAGACAGGAACGGAGTAAGGGCGGCCGAAAGGGGGGGGTGTGCAGGGGCGTGAGATAGAGCGCGGAAAAAACGCGGAAAAGTTGAAATTAGTAGCCAGGCCGCGGTAACGACGAGGCGTGCAGCTCGGGAGTTAGGCGAGCGGAAATCCAGTAGTAAGAGCCAAGGATTGGCCCCTGCGTACGCGGCCAGTGGAGGCCGTAAACGACGACAAAGGCTGGGCGAGGAGCGGCCAGGTATCTCGCCTCGCTTTCCATATCGAGGCACCTCGTTTCGAGGCAGGGCCCTAATTCGCCATAAACAACGCCGTAAAGCCGCCTAATTGCGTTCCTTATATCGGTTCCTAATGGATCCCCCTGGCGCATGTCGTAACGTGTGACTTCTCCCGGGGAAAGCAGGCGGTGCGCGCGAGGAGGGGGGGAGGGGAGGGCCCCCGCCGAGGAGTCTCGCTCGGGCCGTGGAATTCGAGGAAACAGGAAGGTGGAATGCGGCCTTCCCTCGAGCGGCTAATAAACTATTATGCCCGCCGCCGAGAAGACCCGGCTCGCTCGTACGGCCGCAATTTGCAAAACGGTCCCTGGTACCCGTCGATACATTGTAATTTCTGCGTGTTAAGAGCCCGGCCCCGTGGGATTATTATGCGCGCCGCGAACATTGCGTAACGGCCACCTCGCTATCGGCCGGGTCGCGCCAACGTCAACGGCATTATCCGCCGTGCTTTTCACGAGGTAAATTATTCTTTCCGCCCCCGCGAGCCGAGCCGGTGGCCGGCGACAAAATTGCCATCTTTATTGCCATTATCGGCCGCTGCTTATCGTAGGTGGTAAAGTCGTGAGCGAAATCCCGTAACGCTTAAGCGTGTTTAAATGCAAATCGAGTCGCGTAGGCAGTGCGCGTAGCGGGCGTAGGTCGAGGAGGTACGGTGGCGAGTTTCGAATAAAATCGCGGACGGTCGCGACGCCGCCAATTTGACGGCCGAGATACCGGGGCGGCGCGCCGAAATTACGGCCGATTCGTCGGAGCACCGAATTCGCATTTTGATGACTTTATCGCGCCAAGGTGGGCCAAAGGTAAGCCGCTTATCGTTACAAATTACGGCATTAACCGCAGTTCCGCGAAAGTTAGCCGACCCCGCGCATTTGCGCCGATACCCACGGTCCCCCTTTCGTGCAAACGCCGAGTTTATCCGCCAAGATACGGCGCGCGCATTGTCATGAGCGCCAGCGACGCGATCGTGATTCTATATTTTCCACCGGGGAAAAAGGCGGCGTGCTCGAAAAACGCCGCTCTTTCCCCCGAATTTTATGGCGATCTTTGCAGGGGATTTACAAAGCTCGCGACTTAACCTTCTCGTACTTATTCGAAGATAGAATATCCGACTCGTCCCTGAAAATACCTATACCTCGTATTTAGATTGCTCGTTCGTAAATATCCCTCATTTTTCTCCATCCTTCGTATAGAAACTCGATAAGAAAGAATCCTTTATCTTATGTTATCGTAAGCTCCTCTAACGCTAATACCATTACGCACTCGTCACTTTTGTCTCGATGCAAACACCGAGGTAGCGATGGAGCGGCGATGGTAATAGCATTTGCATCCCGAGAGGTCTGCTTTAAAGAGCACCAGAGATGTGGCCATTATAAAATCTTTTTCACGCTTATATTTTATTTCCAGCGAAACGAACGGAAAGCGGGCGGCTCGGAGGCATTTTGCGAAAAATTTCATAAGGACTTTTTCGGACGACGGGTTTATCGTCCTCGAAGCAGTCAGGGCCAACGATTTCTTCGCTGCGCATTCTACCGTGCGTCCGTAAATACGGTAAATAAACAGCGGCGGGCTGTCTGTCAGCGTCAACAGCTGTCCACTCGATTTCACACGGTCGGTGTATGTTTTCTCCCTCATCCTCGAGAATCATCGAGAGAGGCAAAGAGGAATATAACGACGCGATCGCACTTCGTACTGTGGAAAATCCTTTTTCAGGATGGCACCCGTGTCCCTGTGTACTTGCCACTTCCATCCGCATGATGTATTTTGCTACTAGAGAACTACTGGTCGTACTTTCGTGCCGGTCGCTGGCCAGACTAATGCAATAAAACGACAATAAAAGCGCAGAAAGTGTATGACATAATGCGATATGCGATTACGTTCGCCTCGCTTTAGACCGCCTCGAAGCCTTTGAAAGAAAAATAATCCCAGCGTGCCGAATAAAGCTTCGCGACGTTGTACGGGGGAAAGGCAAATTTTCAAAAATCTCCTTCCACTAGGAATACGCTTTGGATAAGGCTGATAATAATGTTAAGTGTAGTTCGAATCTTATATATAACCGTCATACCTCCATTTATTATTAAATATTCTATTTGCTTGCGTAGAACACTCGGAAATGGAACGGGGACGGATTTTCAGATATTAATCGGAGTGTTTAAAGAAGAAAATATCAAATTGGCTTCGTTTTCGGCACTGTACAAATGTAGACAATTTTTTTTTCCACGACTTCGAAGATTTTTTCAATCCTTGATGGCCGTACAACGATCACGGCGTTTTTGTAGAGAGAAGTAAATTTCTTTCCCGGCAAGACTGGCCTGCAACCGCGCCATATGATTTCCCAAGGGTGCATTACACTGTAGAACATTTTGCGAAACGCGCCTGTAACAGGTTCGGGCAAATATGGACGGCCGTGTGTTGCGATGGGGAAAACAACTGGGAAAACGTTAAGGTATGGAACACGAGAACGGCGGTAAAGACACGTTTTTTTTCTCCGCCAATTTAAATCGTCAGAAGATTTAACCTCCGTGCCTTTTAAAGGATAATATTAAAGCATACTTACAATACCAATAAAATTATTTCATTAGCGATCTGAGAATTTCCTTCGACACGTACTGATCAATCTCTCGTGGAAAAAAGAGAGTACATCGCTGATAAAAATAGGTATTTCAAAGGTTTCATATAATATTACCCATATATCGATCCGAAAATACTTTGCATACATCAACCTTATATTTTATTTCCTCTCTACGATTTATTTCGATTTATTTCGAATAAGCTTTTAGGCGCGTAAAAACCGAATCGACCGGTTTCCGAGTCGTGCGACCAAGAGCAAGAAGATCAAGATCGGTTGCACAAGAAAGTCACGAGCAGGAGTAATCGGCAACGAGACGTATCTAGAGAATCAGCAGGTGCTCCGTGACAAGAAGCGTGGAATATCGGGAAAAGAGAAGATTCGAGGCCAGATTTAGCGGTCAGGCAGAGGTACTTTGTAGCACTGCACGTCCGCAGCAAGGCCGCATATTATTACGTTTCTCCTTTAAATTAACTAAGGCTTATATTACGAGCCGAGGGGCAGAGCAAGGCGAAAGGAGGAAAGAGGGAAAGAGCGAGAGAGGAAAGGAGGACCACTGAAAGCGAGAGAGAGAGTGAGAGGGGGAGAGGGATCGAGAGAAAGTGGATGAGAAGGGGAGAGAGCGTGAAAGAAGAAGGAGCGGCAGGACGACACGAAGGAGGAGACTGCGCTCGGCAGAAGCGTTAGCAAGGCTGCGCGACATTACGTGTAATTATAGTGACAGCAAGAAGCGAGCACGGGTTAAAACTTATGATAATAGGGTACACGGTAGGTGGATCGTGTACGTAGGTGTACATGGCTATGTAACGCGAAGCGGCTCGCTCCTGTTGTGCAGCCAACGTTTGGATACGTTTGAAAAGTTTGCAGTGTACACGGCGAGCGTCCCGCGAAAAGTTCTAATCGCTTCGCCAGGAGATTCTCGTGTCAATTATTTATGCAAAATCGACACATCGGCATAAACACAATTTTCGTTGAACTTTGGAATACGGATACACGATTATTATAATACCAACGTAACTTTGTATCGTTATCTTTAAGCCAAACTTCATTGTCGAGAAGTAGAAATTTTTAAATATAACGAAAAAAATATTTACAATATTTTACACCCTATATCGTCGAGTTTGACTAAAAATAAAATTATAATTTTCCTTTCAGAATTTTCGAGTTACAGAGTACAAAAACGTTCATCGTGTAATTTTCCAACGCGTCGAATCTTAAACAAAAGTTCGCAATAACGTATTTGAAGGAACTAAGAGCAATGTGTGCGCTAAATTTCCTCCGAGGAAACGAAGAAAACTTACAAAGGTCGTATCAACGAGCTTTTCAAGCCCCGACTCGTTCATTCCCAGGGTGGCAGTCAATCCGTTAAGAAAGTAAAGTGTCAACGTTACTTTTGATAAACCCATTATCGCGAACCTTTTATCCGAGCCAATTCGTATAAGCCACCCCTAACACGGAGCTTCGCGAGTGCTGCAAGAGTTAATCGCCCAACCTGCTGGCTCGTTCGATTCTTGGCTAACGCTTTTCCTCCCCGTGGAAGTATTGGACTGTAACGCACAAATCGTTATTTTATTGCTGCACGTTTCTTTTCCCAGGGAATAAGCATATTAATCACAAACGATAATATTACGCATACCGTTCTAAAGAGTATTTTCAATCTATATATAACACAGCTCGGAATATATGACCACTGCAGAAATCCGCATTATTTTTCTTTGCGAATTTAAAACCCTTAATATTGCTTTCGACGAAAATACACTAAACTCACGAACCATCCATCGAACCATCCACGGAACAATTTCGATTTAGAAATTTTGGCCCGACAAATAAATAATGTGTTAGATCAAGGAAGAGGTTCGACAACGAAAAGTTAAAAGATTTGTACGACTCTTACCCTTCCCAGACTACTCTAGAATTAAGAGCACGGCTCGATGCAAGTGCCTTTACCGTTTCCTAATCAAATCGATCGACAGCTTCACCGACATTTCATACCTCTCAATCCAACACCACCGATACACTACCAGCATCTCACTACCTCCACGAGTTCCTCTACCCTCGGCGGCCCTCTTCCTCCCCTCTTCCCTCCCCCCTCGTCTCTCGAAGCCATCCAGTCGCTCTTCTTCTCCCCCAAGGCGGTTCACTCTTGCGCGTATACGCGCCTCGTAAATACACGTCGGAGCGTTCTCGTGGCGCGCAGCGCGACACGTTGGACGGCATTGGCGGTCGCCCACGCAGAGGCGAGGGCCCACGGTGTCCGAAGGGCCGTAAAACGGGCCTGGAGTGCGTGTTAAGGGCACTAAACGACCGTCTTTTTCGAGAGGGCAGCTGGGAAGAATTGATTGCCGCGCGACTGCCGGTGATGGCGATCGATGCCCCCTCGTTATCGTAAGATTTGTTGCCGGCGCCACGTTGTGCCACGTTGTGCCACGTTGCGCGCCCGCTTGTTCGCACCTTGTACGAGGGCACCGCGAGCCTAGGCTTTACGGCCGATCGTATTCGCCCGTAATAAGACGTTTTATTGCCGGATCCTGACCGGAATGGGGCCCTGGTATTATCAATTTGTTTCCACCGGGAGGCGGCCTTGGTAGCCGATCGCGGACGGGTGCATGAACTCGCGCGATCCGCACCGAGATGCAATGAGAATACGTCGGGCGTACGTCGGCGCGCATGCGCGATGCTTGATTTACGAGAGTGCCGATCCCCGGAGATTTTATCCGGGCTTATACCTATGACGTGGAATGTGCTTACGCGCGTCGCTTGTTTGCCCCCTGCAGGACGTTTCTCCTGCTCTGAGAATACGCCTGGAATGTCGTGTCCCGCGGACTTGCCTGATGCCCGACGCTTGGCATCCGGACTATGAGGATGGATATCGATCGATTACTTTTCGATAGCGAGAAAGGAGACGGTCTCGCTTGGACGCTGGGGATAATCACTTTGCAGGATGATATATGGGTTTTACTCTCGTACGCGATGTACGTATCTCGCGCGGCTCGTGGACCAGCGCGACTCGAACTGGTCGATCATAAGCTGACGTTCGTGATCGGACATTAGCGGCACTATGGAATTACTGTTTAATAGAATACACTTTGCAAAATAACCACGAGCAAAAGCGCGCGACGCTTAAGAAGTGACTTTCACGCGACGCCAAACGCATTCTTAACACTTTGCGTGCCGCACATTCCTGAGGTTGACACAGGCAAGTTTCACTGTCCACCAATGATAATTTTCAATGAAAAGTTCATTGAGCTTGAATTAATGACTAAACTGAGAAGGGAGGACGGTGGAAGCAATTGTTTCTTTGAAAGTATCATAAATACACGTTCCTGTGCAAGCTTCCGAATGACGAAGTTGCGTCGCAGTTGACGAATAGAACGAATGGACAAACGAGCTCCTTATATCTCCGATCCAGCACGATCCGAGCGAGTTTAAAAACGAGCGAACCCCTCGAAACCGTATTCAGGTTCAAAGTAACGATCACGATCCCTCGCTCGTAAAACCGGGAGCCCGCTCGGCGTATACACAGGCCTAAGCCACTCTCGAAGATGAAAGTAACTCCGGATAAAGGTAAAATGGCGATACCAATAAGGCGGTCAATGAGATGTGGGAGCCGGTGCCGCGAAAGGGAGAATCCGCGGCGCACGTGCATGACGATCGCCCAAGGTCGCGCACGAAGTTTCGTCGAGCAGATCGGCCCGGTTCCGGCCGAGCTTCCCAAGGGGCGCTGGAAAGGGTTCGCTTTCGAAATTGATGGCCGAAGCTCGCACCGACGGACCGAGAGTCAAGTTGATGGACCGAGCGACGATAAGGTTACAGAAGGGTGATCCTGGCCGGTTGGACGGAATACAAATTTTCCCCCAGATGACTGATGCCGAAGAGTTTCCACTTCGTTATTCACTCCGGCCGCTCCTCTTCCTCGTGCCATCGGTCCGCGTCTCGGAGGGTGCCGCTGCGCTATCCTACGTGAAAATTGGAAACGCGTACGCTAAATTTGTTTCTTTTTTCGCGATCGGAGAAACTGGGCCGAGCCGTGAGAAACATTAATCAAGGGGGCTTTGAATCCTCCCCTGCCTTTCTCCGGGCGCATTGCTAACGGTCATTTATCTGAGCGCCTTCGAGGATAACCGAGCATCGGTGATTACGGGATCGAAAAGTATCGCCATTTTTCACATCGAACCGTTTTCATTGAGGAAGGAAGAAGAGGAGGCTCTGTTGGATTATTTTCGAACGCGGTGTATCGCGAGAGTTCTAATATCGGAATGAGTGAAGGTTGGGACGTTTGAGAGTTTGTTTTTAAAAACGCTATAAAATAAGTCTACATCGATATTTAAAACAAAATTTTTTTTTATCGTGAAGGTTGGAGTCTCCGATTTAAGAATGAAAAACCAGAACGATTTGGAGAAAGATTTGAGATTAAATTACAGATTTAAGAGAAACAAACCAGTAGATGGCCCACCCTATAAATTGGTACTGTAAGTTCTAATATCGGTGATAGGATGGAGAAAAGAAAGAAGATAAGGAATGATTATTTGTCGCGGAGTAAAAAGCAAAGGACAATCCTGGAATGCATCGCGTGATAGAGTATTATAAAAAAGCGAATCGCGACCCTGAGTTAAAAATTTCCCGGCGACGCGTAAAGCCACTTAATCGTGCTTCATTAGAGCGACCTATCGCGCTAATAATTCCGCCGATACAAATACCGACGTGTTATTTAACCCTTTCGGTACCCAGAAATGTGTTCTTATCACGCGAACTCTTGTGCGGCTACGTGCGACTAATCGAATGCTTTATATTAAAAGGGTTTTAATTCCTTGATTTAAAACGTAAAACGTCGAAACAAGTATCGCTACCGTGAACAGTAAGTAATACGATATATCTACACGTGTATTTAATGGCATCGAAGTATCTACTGGCATAGTTTACGAACATTCTAAACATCGACTAGCGAGTTGCAAGTATTGGCGCTTAAATACTATCCCAGTTCAAACGTCATTGCACGAATATCTTTTTTATTCTGTAGGTGTTCAATAAACTTCTTTATTTCCAACCAGGACTGAGAGAATAAATCCTCGGATCGCTAATTCCGAATGATCGGCAAGCAAACCGTGCAAATCAAACAAAATGCGCATCGCGATTAGACGGTTAAGATACGTCCAAATAGCGAACTCGATCAAAAGTGTGCCACGGGAAGGTAATCTATTGTCACCGCAATGTTTAATGAGGAATCGATCGACAATGACGTACTTCGCCAGCGAATTACATTTGTGGCGCGTATCAAATCACAATATGAGTTAATGAAGATGCACGTACAGCACGAGAAAACCGCAACCGGCATGATGGATACGCACTTCCATGGAGTAATATCGGTGTTTCATCGAGTCAAATATCACGCAGCTGGAGATTTCTCAGATGCAACAAGACGTCCGATGGACCATGAGAAACGAGGCATTCTGCTCTCGACTCTAAAATAAGAACACTCCCGACGTTATCCGAGTCGTACTAAAATTAACGCTTTAGTACTTTTACGCACTACACTTTTCCAATGCAAATCGATCACACGTTTTACTTGATATGTTGAAAGTGACAGAAAGTATCTGATAAAAAGACGCAAAATATTCAACGACGTATAGGAAACGTTGGTACATTGATTTGGGAAACAAGTCAAATTCTTATTTAGAAATGCAATATGCGACAAAAGTAGTTGAGTCGTTACGAGAGATACCTGTGTGATTTTAATTATGATACAGCGCCAATTTAATCAAAATTCTCTCTTCAAATCCGCTATTGGAGGATCATAAAACCGCCCTTTTTCGAGACACGCTGGTCGATTAAAACAATAAAGATTACGATGCAGTACTATAAAAAGAATCCGCCAATATAAGCAAGTTGCACTACGATATATAATAAAAATTCACGATACGCGCACCGATAGAAGCAACGTAGACGATCAATCTCCTCTCCATCTACCCCTTCCGTTTTAAAAATCCCCGTGGGATAACGAATGAAAGCTCGGCCTTTCGCACGAAAAATGCAAATGCGAAACTCGACCAATACCTTTCGCTCCTTCCGCACGATGTACGTTCTCTCCATATACTCGACGGTAAGAAACTAGTAACTTAAACAGTAAACCCTAAGCTAAATGACCTTAACTGCCGAGCCTGAGAGACAAACAAATAAAGAATATCGCGCATTTCTCTTCCCACCGATGGCTTATAAACGCGATATAATATCCCGATTGGCCACTTACCCCCGAGTCCCGTGCTTTGGCGCAACTAGATCCCCGATACCGCGAGAATGTATCGGTAATCAATGGGACGCGAATCGCGAGGCGCGCCGCAATAATTTCCAGTGGGCCTGTATGACGATTAAAATATTAAAATCGATTCCGGTCCCCTTTAGCGGAGCGCCAGGCGTAATGCGTATTATTTATATCGGCCACTCGGCAGCAGCACTCTCCCTTTCGTTAATCGCGCAAAAATACTTAAACCGCATCGCGATAGTGCGGGGAAATAAAACCGCCGGGGCGTCCAGCGAGCGGCAACTGGTTCCGAACGATCTTCGGGACTTCGATACAATTTACGAGGGGGATATTGAAAGGAGCAAAAAAGAGGTACCGATCTTGCGAACCCTTCTGGTAATAAAAAAGGACCCACAGTGCGCTCGGCCTTATTCCTCGAGACCGGCTATTAACCGACGCGTCTCCGTGTTCTTTAATAGCCCAAAGTTAGTGACCAATGAAACGGGCGTTCCGGTGCTCCGGCCAATAACGTTTTGTTCCTCCGCTCCGTAAAATCGATCTTGTCGCAAAATCGTCCCACGGTAGACTTCCGACAGACCCCCTGGCATTGCAAAAAGTCAACCCCCCGTTCGTTCCTTTGATTTTCAGCGTCGACAGGCCGAAGTTATTTGATCAAGATCACGGCTGCTTTGCAAGGCCGTACTCCGTCTTTTATCACCGAACAGGAGCAAGAAGTCTGGAAGTTACTACGACTCTTTGTTTGATCAAGTTTAAGTGAAGCTTCATAATGGTCGATCGTTTATACGAATTTCTCGGTGCAGGGTACAGAATGTATGCAGGAGTATTCGATGGTGATGCCTGAAATTCGAGCCCGATCGACATCGAGCTCCGAGCCTTAATCCACTGTGCTACCATAGCCACGCGCGTTATGTATTGCAATCTTTAAAGAACAGGTCGGTCAGCGGTTATAAGTGAATCTCATTTGCATGCTATTAGGTAAAACCCTCGTATCTCGACGCTAATTTACGTTTGGTACGGAGTCGCCTGTTTATAAGTGGCTTCCAGATTTTGTTCTTTAGGGCCTTACCTGAAAATACGACAAATACGGAGAGTACGGACGTGAATTATTACACGAGATATTCGCTAAAGCGTGGGACAATTTGTAACTGGGTATTATATCCGTTGGTGCTTTAAACGTTACCGATAATAGTCCAAGTTCGGCTTATCACTCGTGAACTATTTAAAGGACACGGTTATCGTATGTATTACGAGTATACATTTATCGTGCACCAGAAACAGCGTTGAGGTAACACGTTCGACGTATCGTATCCGTGATAACGAAGTAACGAAGACACTCGCGTCAAATATGAAAGAGTCTAATAGCAGCAGAGTTCGGTACTGTACGGGCTGTTGTGAAAGCCGCTCGCACTTTCTCCCGTCAAATTGACCGCTGCTCGGATAATCGAGTGCATTATTGCCCATTATTACACATTATTCCGAAGTGCATTAGCCTAAATACATAATGCGCCGCAATTTGCTTCCGCTGTCCACGGCCCATAAGAATCGATTTACTATCAAAAACTCGACGGTGGATAGGGAGCGTATACCGCCAGATACTTTCCATCCACGATAATTGGATTGCGCGAGTATTACCGCAAAAGCCTCTGGAATTGGAGTAATATTTGCGCAACCAGCCTCGCCATCGAACCGATTTTTCTCATCCTCGCGCTATTCCTTAGCAACCGAGATACGTCGAACGACAAACATCGTATGGACTGTAGGTATTCTTACGAAAAGATCGACGCGAGCATCGTCGATTCTTCGTCGTGCTTTCCAAGCACGATTTATTCGAGCGATTCGATATACGCGCGTTTTAATTTCCACCGACATTCAAGCTGTACAATGTACTTTGGTTGCACATTACAATGGTAATTCCGGATAAATGTCTCGCGTAAAAGTCGCAGGATGAAGGGAACTGCGAGAGTACTCGGACCGATCCAGTCTCGTCGAAGGGCCGCAAGAGGTTAATTCTCCGCTCGCGTAGGACATGCGATCGAGCAATCCGCACGAGCCGTCGATCTCCCGTGAATAACAACGCGGCCCCGAATTTCGGTAGTCAAATAACAAGTTTTAATGCGATATCGATTCGGCACGTCCGAGCGGGGGAAAAAAAAAGCCCCGGCGGCCTCGCGAAATTTATGGCCGCGTTGATGTAAACCCCCGCGCATTTTGGGGCGATGGAAAACTGCATCCAATGTCGAACAAAATTGCGGAAACAATAAATTCGGGGAACGACTGGATGAATAAACGGTCCTGACTATCGATTTTCACAGATCGATAGGTAGGTACGTTTTCGCGTGCCTTCAACCTGCGGGCGCGGCCGAGGCACTCCGCCTCTCGATCCCAAACGCCGTTTATTGGTTTCGGCCTAAAAACAATGCCTTTACGCGGCCGTCGCTTCGAATACGATGGATGCATCCTATATTCACCCAAATTGCGATCCGATATGGTGACCCGGCACGGTCGTTAATCGCCCGCCGTTCGTTTCATTACGGAATTGACGCGTCGGGGTATAATAAAAAGTGTTCGCGGGAAAAATGCGATCGAACTCTCTCTCTCTCTCTCTCTCTCTCTCTCTCTCTTTCTCTCTCTGCTCTGTCAAGTTTGCGGTACAAAAGATGCGAGACAAAACTTGCTCTTTGACAAAATATCAGACGAGTCAACTTTGAGTATTAGATTTAGATTAGTATTTATTCAAGGATCAATATTGTGAGGAATAATTATAGTCGGATGCAATTTGAGACGCGTATGAGGTTGAAAATAATCGTTGAATGTGTGAAAGCGAAAATGAGAAAGAGTGCGGAGTGCAATCTAAGACGCTTCCAAGGCACGAAGTTGGAGAAAAATTTAATAGCAGACGAACTCTCGATTTATTCCAGGTAATGCAATATTAAAACGTCACGGTCGGTGTTGATGCTGCGAGTACCAGAGTTAATTACTGGCGTTGTACAAAGCGGTGTGTCGACATAAACTGCTGATCCAATTAACCCTTTGGCCGATATCGATGCATACGTGTGTCGGACGAAAGTCATTTGCGCGGGTTGCAAACGCACAATGAACAACTGAACGTTATTGGCGTGAATTATTCTCATAATTATCTTCTGAAAGACTCTTAATCTTGCTCTAGCCGCGCGTAACGTTCGCATAATGGCCTTAGCAGGCATAAAAATGTATACTTAATTCGCGCAGCGAATGCATTTATTATTCAAAAGCCACGATCACTCTCCTTCCTCTATTCTTTGTTTCAATTAATTATAACCGAATTAATATACTCTTTTGTACCCTAATTACGTAGTATGCAGGCACAGAATAACCGTGAATACCTTATAATTTCACGTATAGTCCTAGACAATATCTATCGCGCGACAGTATCAAAGCAATATTCTCATTCGATTCCAGCTATTCCCCTTATCACTGTTATAGAACGCCATTTATTCTGCAGATACACAATTCATATATAACACTAACACCCTAGCCAATTGGCATTTTAATCGCGAAAAAGATATTCTATCCACAGCTATCCTTCCCACAAACACAGCATCGCTCACCTCGAAGATCCAGTTTTGCACTCAAAACTAAAGGCTTACCTTCCACGCTCGCATGAAAAAACACATGCTCCACAGTCATATACGTTTTGCAGAGATTCTTTGGCAGCGTACGCCAATTTACCGATGATACATCGAAAGCAGGCCTGACAGGTCTCCGGCGTCGCGTATGGATTCGGTTCTCCTCGGTGATCGAAGGTAACCGGATACCTTAGGAGACTCGAGCAAATCCCAACAGACGGAACACCATGCTCGCTACATCTTTTTGTACGTGCTTCGAGGAAGACGACGAGGCCGGAGAAGACGTTGGCCCGACGACTCCAGCATGGATCGGGGGAAGGAAAAAAAAAAGGAGGAAGGAGGAAAAATACTTTTATTCACCGCGGGACCGCCGTGTCCCTCCAGGCGAGTAAAGCACGGCGGGGGAAGTCGACGATTTGGCTTTTCATACATAAACCTAGGAATGTTATTATGCACGGAAATATAACCCCGATGGGGATATCGCTGGGTCTCGATTTTATTCGAAATCCGTGACGCACGCCCGTGATTCAGTGGTCGTGCTTTAATGCAAGCAGCTCGTTTGTTTTACGCGGATTTTCGCCCGGGCTAAATCTGTACCGCGGCTATGCTAATGCGCGTGTAGGGCGACCTGTTCTCGGGGGAAAAAACGACGTAATTCCGGGAAACTCCGGGCGTAGGTTATTTCGCGATGAGCGTAATTTTAGTAGATTTCAAATGCGTCATTGCCATTCGTAATATTATTTTTCCAGGTATATTATTATTATTAATTCGGATCGTCGCGCCTGGTCCATCGCGCCCGACCCAATGGCTCTCTATGATATCGCGCTGAAGAATTCCTCGAAATACCTCGAAGGACGTCTGCAGTATCTACGACCGAGGGCCATTTCGTTCCGCCCTGAAAATTGTAATACCAGGGCGGAGACGATGGGAAAGCGAGAATCGAGCGAGGAGAAAGCAAATCTGTCTCTCACGACGGAGCGCGTTGTGTAAGAGAATATAGATCGAATGTCGGTTAGATCTAACAAGAATACAATAATATAAAAAATAAAAAAATAAAGTCTCGTCTGATTTGACCGATGTTACACAAAGAATAAACTTTAATCAACGATGTATTTTTCATTTTATTCCACGACCTTGATACCATCTTTCTACCAACATCATAATTCCACGTTCACAAAACTTCAAGACTTATTCAAAAACACTGCAATACTATCTATGTATGAAAACAAAAAAAAAAGATACTTTCTTGGCAACCAGATACTTTCGAGTACAACTAGAATACGAGTTGTAATACAAGCTGTCTTGGCAAGAGAAAAAGAGCCTTTAACCGCAAAGGGTCAAGAATAGCGAAAAGAAAGCACTGTTTAATGCGCAGGGTTGTGATGGAATTGAACAACGTAAACCGGCAAGGGTTGGTCGTATAGGCGTACAAGGATAGGGGAGAAGGCGAGGCGGGGGCCAAAGGGGATCCGTAGATGGTGGGATACAAGCGCCGACTACTCCCAGACTCCCTCGGGATGGTTAGAGAGACGCTATCGGCTACTCCATTGCTCATCACGACATAGCAGCTCGAGCTTGAACAAAGCTCCCAAGCTATGCTTTTCTTACGGCTCCCTAATCTGGCTTAGAGGAGGCCGGATGCTCTTCCCCCTCCGCGGTTGCGCCGGTTCAATTTACGTTGCCAAGAGCCACATCATCCTGGGACAGAATGATATCTGTAATAATGTTCGCAATTGCAGCCGTCTGGATGCAACGTGCGGACGATTCGTGCTACCTTGGCTTGTTATCGACTTGTACCTATGATAACCCAACAGCGGCCGTTGTAAGCGAAGGGTTGTAAAGGATTTTTCGGCCAATGTTGAGTACTTGCGAAGCATGACGAGAAAATTACACTTCGTGGAATATTTTACTTACAAAATTATACCAGACACAGAAAGCGTGTATAGGTATTAAAAGTGGAACAAAGTAGTGACGCGTGTATAACTGCGAAATGTAATGAGACTGTTCATCAAAGTGGCGAGTAAAGATAATAAATTCGGGCTAATAATTTTCTAAATTCAATTAAAGCCACGAGGATGTCAGGTTTTTATTCGTGCCCTGGCACAACGCTCTTATTCGGTATACGTGAAAGGAAGCGCAAAAACGTTTGATCGCCATTAAGATAGGAATGATGTAAAATCAGTCAAATCGGAATGTGAATAACGGTTAGGCTCCGTTATATTTAGAAGGCGATCGATGAGCATCGAAATGCGGCAAGGGAATTTCATGTTAAATTCGTATTCCTATGTGTGTAACGCTGAGTTCAATACTATGGAAAATGTAAAATGCCAACTTTGCATCGGAGGCCCGTAATGAGTCAAACGAGTGACGAGTACGCACTCGCGATCGTTTCACGCGAAACTTCCTGATACGTGATTATGCCAAATTCGAAAATACCACAAAGGGAACGCCAATTCTCGTATCGACACTGTCAGCAATTGCATTTATACCTGAAAAATTACTGGAAATCTATTTCCCCGGGCTGAAGTACTTTGATGTGGAGAAAATTACTTCAAATTCTTTTTACGCGAACCGAAGTACCATCGATGTCCATCATACCGATCCTCCCGTAATTTTTTCTTTGACGATTTAATCGTACCATTGCGGAAACACGTTTAAATCTCCCTTTTCCGACTAAAGTTTCGGACAAATTTATTATCACCCATTACGCGCGCAGTGATTTAAAAAGGTTTAAAACGAAAATTCCATAATGTAGCACATTTTTTGCTCGGGACTTAAAAAATGACATATCAAGCATCGCGCGATTTTTCACTCCAATTCAATTTTAATCTCGCGATATTTAAACCTGAAAAGAGAAACGAGGTCGGCCAAAGTATCGCACGCTCCTGTCTCACAATATAAACGCAAACAATACTTTGAACAAAACGTTAAACCGTCATTCGAACAGCTCGGCGTGCCTTTATATCCATTCTTCCCGTTCTGTCTTAACGAAAACTACTTTAGCCCTTTTCACATCGACCGCAGCGGCATTAATACCCGTTCTACAAGCCGGCAGGAATGTGGCGATTAAATTCTACCCGCTGTGCAACAAAACATCGCGTTCCACCGCGAATCGGGGCAAGAAAGCACCCTCCGCGAAGGTTTCCAAACTATCCTTCGACGATGCAAAAAACAACGAATCCACCTATCGAAAGAACCCTTCCACGGTTCCACGCGGTTTCCAGCGCCAGCGGCTGAACGAGCGCCGCGCGACAAGTATCCCGTAAATTCTAATTTGTAAAACGATTTGGACCGATCGACGAGCCGCCACGGCGCGGTATTTCGGGGAAAATCGAAGGGAGGCAATACAGAAAGCTAACGCGTTGCACGCTCGTGTACCGCCAGGCAGACGCACGATCGTAATGATTACCCGCCGCATGCCCACCAGATACAACACGACGATGGCTGGTGACGACATGTTAAACCATCATTCGAATCCGGTGGTCGGGCCTTTGTCGAGCGCGCGTGCGAGTTCAATTACACGCACGGCGCACGGGTATTAGCGTGGACGCCAGTAACAACCAGTGGGCGTAGACGGGGCATTTTCAAACCGAAAGGGGGAGAGACGGAGAGAGGAGAGAGAGAGAGAGAGAGAGAGAGAGAGAGACAAAGAGGAGGAGAGAGGGGAGGGTAGCACCAGCGGTCCGCGAGAGGGGAAAAAAGCAGAGGCGCGGGAGGGGGAAGAAGGGGAGAGAGCGCAAAGGGGGAAAAATAGTTTACTTTTTTCCTCCCCGTCCACCGTCCATTTTTTCCAGGTTTTGCTCCCTTTCATCAGCCGGCGGACGAATAGAAGGGGACGAGACAGGGGGCAAGACGGGGAAGGAACCGAGGTATCCGTCTGTTTCACTTGAAAAAGGCACTTTCCGTGGCAGCACAATAACCGGAACTGGTTAGGTACGTGCCTGAAATAAAACGGGGCCGCCTCGCTACTCGAAGTCCCCCCCCCCCCTCTCTCTCTCTCTCGCGACGGAGCCTGACGTCATGTTTGGATAACGAAATCGATGAACCATAACGCGCAGTTCCTTTCGCAGATTGGATATTTTGCTGGATTTCTCTCGTTTCAGGCGGCCGCGGCGACGGTCTCGCGGCGTTTATTTTCTACCTGCCAATATCAGTGTTCCTCAAACGGCGGTGATATATGCGAATGGAAATACCCTTGGTTTTTCTGCCCGCGCGTGGACGTTGGTACAGATGTTAGGACGATAACTCTTGACGTTGCCCGGGGATTTATTAGATGCGGCCATCGGCTCGTGGGGAGCGCAAGACGCCCGGCCGACCCTCGCTCCATATTCCATTATCCGGGAAGCCATCGTCTTACTCGCGAGTCGCACGATCTAATGATTATTTCGAGAACGCCGCTGGAAGGCTCCGGAGCTTGCGTAGTTAGCGGGGGCAAACAACTCGGCGTTAAAGGCGCCGCTTCGAGGATATAATTTTGAGCGTCGCGAGGGAAAAAAGAATCCGTTCGGTGCGCCTCGAAAAGGTTCGCGATTCGGCGGAGAGTGTTCGCCAAATGGAATTCCCGTCGGTGTTACTTCCGCAAATGGTTATGAAGCGGGATAAATCAGGGTTTACCGCGAATCTTCCGCGGGATCTCGCCGTCTTTGAATTATATTTTGCACCGCGATAAAGTTATCCGCTTTAAAGGGAGGGCGGGAACATTTCGGAGCCCGCTTTATCGACGCGTGGCCCGGCTGCGCGGCCGTAGTTTACCGTGGAAATGAACCAACAAAGAAAATTCGGCCCCTAATGAGGGGCGCCGGATAGCGCCGTGGACTTTAATAAGATAACGCGACGTCCGATGGGGATCGGGCCCGGGCAACAAATTGGAGCGCACTTCAGGAACGATGATTAATAGGCCGAATCCCACGGTGGATTAAAACAAAACTTGGGCCCGCGGCCCGCGCGCACGCCATTATCATCCTTCACGGGCCGTGAAGCGCGAAGAGGTGTTGGAGGAATCGTCCGTGTCGGTGTTTGACAGGCGCGGCTCATTTCATTAGACCGCCTCGTAGATCGAATGAAATTAAATTCCGCCCACGAGCTTATTAATTTCCAGGGGATAAAACCAAGAGGGGGGGGGGGGGAGGTGCTGAACAAGGGGGAGGTGAGGCGGCCACTGGTCGCGCCTCGCTCATTAAATTGGCCACGGGCGGAGGGCCTCGCAAGAAGCGACGGAACAAGAAGTGCGTCCAATTTCAAGGCGTATTTAACGTATCATATATCATGGCCGCGCAGCTTCTCCCCACGTCGTATTTCTTACGCATTTCGTTCTCGAAAGCCCCGCTCGCGGATACGGGCCTACTGCTTCATGGAAGGGCAGAACGGCCGGAAGGCGGCGGGGCGTTTGTCACTTTCCTCCCGTATGGGCGGCCACGATACTCGCCAGAATCGTTTATTCACTTTCGAAGACAGGCGGCCCTGGAAGCTCGGCCGAGTACGCGGGGTCCAATGCCTTTCCCCCCCCCTTCTTTTTCGGGGGAGGGCGATAGGTAATCCGGCGCGAGACGCGAACCTATCCTCGAAGGCGCGATATTTTATATCGCGCCTGGCCCTGGCCTATTTTTTGCCAAGCGCCGATTGCCTCCGCCGCGAAACCAAAGGCATTTCGAGCCGACGCGCGTCGTCGTTGAAACGATCGGAATGCGATTTCGGAAGGTATTCGAGGATATGGGGACGCAGCGGGGGCGCCTAGGTGGCGAAACGAGGATTGATAGAGACAGAGACCGGATCATGGACCTTTCATCGCCGCTGCTTTACGACGCGAGTGAAATTGCGTCTGAGCCTCCGGAGGCTATATTCCGCGTATGAAAATCTATGACGCTGTTTTCCATATTATCTCGATTTCGGACGGCGCCGCTTGGCGTTGGTCCTTGTCCGGCCGAAGGTTATTTTTTTCGCTTTATCGCGATATACACGCGCGGCTTTTATGGTTGACGAACGATTCCTAGGGGCGAAACGACGTGGAAAATGTGTTTGTCGCTCTGCAATACGCCAGGAATCCGACCGATTACTTGGCGTTCGCGCGTAGCGCGGGTATCGGCTATCTATGCATAACAAGGCGTGGGTACGCGGATGAAAGTGGAACAAAAGAGTTAATTACGCGCCAGGTAACGCGATTCTCTACTTCCCCCATCCAAATGTCAATGAGAAATCCAAACGAGATAGCGCGCCAAGGAGATGAGTCCACAGCCCTCTCGCAACGTCTCCCATCCTTCACGGATAAATACAAAATCCCAACCGGCCATGAAACGCTGCGCGCCGCCAGGGTTTGCCGCACAGCGAGTACTCACCCGCGAACGACACTTGCCTCGCAAAAGGCACTTGCAATCCTTTTTCGACCCCCGCGGAAGAAAAGCCACGATCTCGTTTGCGAAAGCCCCCTCCTCGAGGGACTCGTGGCTGAAGCAAGCTACTCGAATCGCGATGGGGGGAGGTGCAGGAGGAACTCGAACGGAGATTATTTTCGCACGATGGACTCCCGCGATCGCGATGCCGAAGCGCTGCTTCGGGCCAGGCCAAACCGAGGGAGGGAGGAAGCCAGGCGGACGCTTCAAAGGCCGAAAGAGTTTCAGAAGCGGCGCACAGGGGCAAAGATACGGGCGCTGGTCCGTGAGGAAGCGCGAGCACGAAGAAGGCTGCTGAGAATCTTGGCCCTGTAGGAGCATCCGTGAGACGCCCATACGAACGCCCGGGATCCGTATGCGAGTCGCATTACCGTACAACCGAGGAAGAAGCGCCGGGAGGTGGACCGTTCTGGGAGATTCCTCGAGTCACCACATTTCGGTCGCCCTGGAGGTCCACGAACGGAGGACGTCCGTACGGACAATTTTCCTTTAAATACAGCCAGCAAGAATGGCGGACCTTCGGTAACGACCCGACCCCCTCCTCGGCCCCAACCGGCCTGGCCACCCTAAAAGATTCTTTCCGGAGACTACGACGGCGTCTGACCTTAAAAAGAAAGGGGAATGGAGGAAGATCGTTTCCCATCTTACCGTGGAGTTTACCGCGTAGAACCCAAAGGAACATATGGAGCTCTCCTCGCTTCTCTCTCCCGATGTCTCTCCCCAGCTCTCCCTCTCGCATATGCGTCACTCACTCACTCTCTCTCTCTCTCTCTCTCTCTCTCGTTCTTCGAAGGAAGAGTCTCCGGCGCAGCACCACCCGGGGCAGACCTTTGTCCTAAATGATAAACTTTCCCCGCAGGGTTCCGCCGTGAAAAGTTTCCTTATAAAACGACCGCCGATAGGGAAAGCATTTCAAAACTTCTTCGGCCGCCCCTACCTGTCCAGAGCGGCTCCTATCCTTCCCGCCGAGTTTTTCCCGGCTGATATTATTTTTATCCTCGCCCTCGCTCCGGGGTGGCATCCAACGAGCGCTCCCGGAAGCTCGGCCACGCTTCTCGGAAGCTCGAGAATCAAGCTATCCCCGTAACACGGCGGTTAAGATGTCCCTTGCCACCGGGATTTTATTTAGCTTTTCAGCCCCGCTCCGCTAATCGTCGAAACTTTGCCTTATCGGAGGTCGATCGACGATCGGAAGTTTTGCAAACGTCGCGAGGGACGCGTAACGGGCCGATCGAGAGTTTGGCAAACTTTAAAAATCATATATACCATCATCCAGCGATCGTACGTCCGTTCGATTCTCAAAGGACTAACCACGATATCTGGGGTAAATTACAATCGCATCCTTCATTGCGCGTCAAAATGTTGTACTCAAAGATTCTCACTCGTACCTAGACTCGTGGAAGAACTGTTGAAATAGAGTCAAACGAATAAGCCGAGCGAAAAATATATCGCAAATTCCGCACGATGGCCTCGATAAACGTAGCTCCGCGTTGTCTCTCCCTCGACAAACAAGCTCTTCCTTACAGCACGAGCTACACGCGAATTGACACACAAACCTGAATAAATGTCAATGTCAAAAAACCGACGCCAAGAGCGTTTCAAAAGACCCTCGATCGTCCGTACCTATTCCCCATGCCCCCGTTTGAGCCGCCCCCGGCTAATATTATTTTTATCCTCACCCTCGCCCCAGGTTGGAGCCCAGCGAGGCCCCGTCCTTCGTTACGAGGGCGAGGGTCGGCCTGTGCGCGTAGGGCCGTAATTAAGGGAAGAGTCAAACACGCGGATTATCAAAAAGCCCGAGCATACCAAAGGTGGATAAGTGAATGGCGCGGTAGGTGTTGGCCGTAACGAACGTAGGCGCGAATGCAGGATCATCGAGCTGGAGAGTTTTCTATGCCGCTTTTATCGCGGTTTCCCTCATTTCTTCGGTTAGGATATTAACCCTGTGCTGTCCGAAAAGTTTTATCCGCTTTGGGAACAGGAATTAGGATCGTGATTTATGTTAAAATTCTATTGTAAAGTATCCAAGGATTCGTGTTCGAATGCTCGAAAGATGTTTTTCTAATAACCAGGGACAGACAAGACAGCCGAGGATTTATTAGATTTGGGTGTGGGAAACCTGCGAATTATCGATGAAGAAAAATACGATGTCGGGCGACACTCGACATAGGACCGCAAGAGGTTACACCCTGGACTGGACTTGCTTTAAGCCGAGTTGCTTAGAGCGCCACCTCGGTCGACGGTGAAGCGTTCTTAATTGTAATAATTCGATTCGATAAATAGAGAGTGGGTATCGAATAAACAAGGATAGCTCTCGTTTTAACAAAACGCACGTCCCTTAGAAACGTGCGCTTTCCAGTTAACACAGATGCAAGTCTAATAAGACAAATCAATGAAAATCGAGTAACATTTTAGAAATCACCAATCCTCTCCCTAGAGTCATAAGCGCGTGACCAATTTTTTACGATAAAGCCCCCAATTTCGAAAAAAAACCATCAGAGGCACAGTTGTACACCTAATATAATACTATCCATTTATTACATCAAATATCCACCTTTAGGTTAAAGGATCAGGAAAACAGCAGAAGCCACGCGGCGTTGGCGGTCGGCGCCGAAAATCAAATGGAGAAAGCTACGTCCTCGCGGAGGTAGCCAAGTACATACGGGTTCGTAAACGGCGACGCGCACCGGAGACGCGGAACCGTAGAGCGCGACGGCTCTTCCAATTTGCTTGCACTCGGGCGTGTGCAGTGCGCCGAATAAAAAGATGCGGCCGAGGCAGCCGGAATTAACTCGGCCGCCCCGAGTAGGCGTAAATTGCTCGACGCACGTACAGGCACGTCGCGGCTGGGAGGGCCGCGGGGAGAAGGGCGAAGGAAACAGGGTGCACGCGCCTTAGGTACACGGGTACGTACCCATACAGAGGTACCTTGGGTTAGAGAGCGCTCTTTAGGCTCGCCCTCCCTCTTTCTCTTTCTCTTTCTCTTTCTCTTTCTCTTCCTCCTCCTCTTCCTCTCCACAACCCCTCTCTCGTTCTCCCAGTCTCTTTCTCTCCCTCTCTCCCTCCCTCTCTCTCTCTGTCCCTTCGCCAAGAGAGAGCAAATCAATATGGGCGCGGATAGCATGCGCATTGCAACGCCGGACCTCGCGAACCAGCGCGCATGAAATTTATATTCGCGGGTTTTTAGAACAAACATCGTCGGAGTGCGCGTTTGCGGGGAACATCCATCGTGGAGCGGTGTATTTGGAGGAGCGTTCAGCCTGCGATGCGGCCAGTATAGAATAGGCAGTAAATCTACGGGCACGCTCAAAGAAGTCATGCGAGGGGCTGTCCGGGGGAGAAAGGGCGACGGGAGAAAAAAGGGGTTGGATGGAAGATGGGAAACGTGCCCAACGTTCCATCTACCCGGGACACAGTCCTCGCATCCCGATTGCGCGCACGCCGTTTGTAAACAGATTCGCGGATAATCTTCCCGATTATTCTGGCCCCGATTATTTATAAACATTATGCGGATGTAGGTATTTGCATTTAATTGGATAATCGCGCTGGCCGCGTATGCATCGATGCATGAGTCCCGTGGACGTATCTATCGAATGCATCGGTACGGGGAAAATATTCTATCGTCATGCTAGTCAATCTCGTGTGAAGCGCGAGAAACGACACGGGGAATGCGGCGCAAAAAGGAGAATGGGGAGAGAACACTCGAACCCGTTGGCTCGGTGAATCTGGATCGAATGCCTCCGTTCGCCGGGCAGAAAGCTGCGATATTGACGTAGCGCCACTCGAACTTTAAATAACTCGGCCGAACGATCGGTCGCGTGCTCCTTCTCGTTAAAACGACCATTTAACGCCCGCCATCGATTATTAATTAGAGCGCGTCACGGTTAATCCGCGGAATAATACCCGCCTGAATGTTACGAATGAAGCAGCGAGGGAGAGATGGAAAGAACGCGGAAGTTTTTCCTTTCCGTAATTTAATCTACACGCGTCGAATGGCGGCCCGTAGGTTCGTTTAATCGCTCGCACTGACAAAAGCCTCGTTATAAATCTAATAGTTGCCGTGCGATCCGAATAATTACGGAATTAAATGTTATTAAATACCGATAATGCGAAATCCGCACTGTTCCACTTTGATCTCGTCCGCCTGTTTCGTTAATTCGTTTACGGACTGTCCAATTGAATTTAGAAGAGCGTCCAATTTCTAAACCGCTCGCGAACAACCTGTCGAGTCGCGGCGATAGAATCGGAAAACGTTGTTAAACGTCAATAATTATGTCTGGATAAAATTCGTAAAAGAGTGATATCGAGATCGATAAACATTTTTTTATTCCTATAATGACCACTATTTCCGTATCAAGAAAATACGAATCGTTAGAAAATAAATACAAGCTTGCCAACTTAAACTAGAATATAAATATCCTTCTCAAAGTGAGGCGAATCATGTAGCGATTGATTCGATGAAACTTCGAAAATCTCGATACGCATCGTCGACGCTCTTGCACGTCCTATTATGAACCACTGACTTTATTGATCGAGCTGTTACGTTTCCACGAGTCACTATTTACGCATGTGCCCCGCACTAAACCGGACCTAACGAATTTATGAAAATATTCGGCAGAACGTGGTAAGGATTACTCGGGTCACAGTAAAACTACGTTAATACCGCGCACACAAAGCGGATAAATGCACGGCATACGTAATGAGAGAAAAGACTCGCGTAATTAAATTTTACAATTCATTAATGCTTCGACGTGCGTTACTTTTCGACAATTAAGTAAGTACGATGTAAGTGCTCTTTGACTCGATGCGGTGTAATTTAATCAGCAGTAAAGAATCCGAACTGGAGATGATTATCGAATACTTATAAACCGTTCAACATAGGTCCATACGCACGCACACTCACAAACACACACGCACACACAATTTTTTTAGATAACGCATGGTTTGAAGAATACACGTGGCCAATGGGCGTGTAAAAGTGTACGAATGAGAGGGGCTACGCGCAAGGACATTAGAGAAGAAAGGCGGAGAGTTACAGAGAGTCGCAGACTGCAGAGCAGTTAGTTACAGAGCAGAGTACCGAGAGCAGAGTAAAGAGTCAGAGTTAGAAACAGAGTAAAAGGCTAGAGCGCAAAATAAGACCGAATCATCCTTATCGTAGCAATATCAATAAACTATCTTCGCTTATCAACACCAGTCACTGGCAAAAAAAAAAACAAAACACTCGAAACCAACCACCCCCATCGATCCAATCTAAACGACTGCATTAGCGAGGATTGAGCATTTTCAACTCCACCTTGATATCCCACAATTAAAACCACAGCGGACGAAAAAGAGATCCGTCCGCAGGCTCGGTGGCCAACAATCCGGAAAATCGCGCTCCAGCGTGTAATATTTAATTTACGAAAATATTAAACTCCCGCGGCGAGTCTCGTGAAGGGTGGGGGGGGGCGAGAGGAAGTGCACATCCGGGTTAAGGGGGAGGCGGTCGGTTCGATCGAAGAAAGGGACGCCCCATTCCCTTTCGCAGTCGCTTCTCGAGCTTTGGCTCTCTTCGAGATCGGTTGAGGAACCATCGGCCGTGAACGTATCGCCTTCCTCCCTCCCCCCTCATCCCCTCCGCCCCCCTCATCGCCCACTTCCCGCAATGCTAGCTTTGAATTTCGCAGAAGACGGCTCACCGTCCGAGCTTTAATTGAATCGGCCGAAATTAATTTCAGCTGTCGCGCCTCGGAAACTCCGGTGGGTCGGGGCGGACCGAGAGAAAGCGGGAGCTTCCGGTCCTTCTTCGCCCTGAAAGCGCAAATTGCTACGAGGATGAATGTCGTGCCCTAAACTTTAACACCCCATCAAAGAGACCGTTTCGCGTATAGATTTAAACTCCTGCGCACATTGCTCCAAACGATACGGGAGCCTTGCGCGCTCGCCGTGGCGCTGTCATAATAAGCGGGTGGATCGAACGAATCGGCAGAGTGGATCGTAATTTTGGAACTTTGGACCGAATGACTCTCGGCTCATAATTTCGGGACCGTTGTTGATTCATATTGCTGACTAACTTTGTTCCGGACGGTGCTTCGCGTCTTTTGCAATTTAAACTTTCGCGACTCGGATAACTGAGATTTGTATTAAGACGGAGTGCAGGAGCAGATGGCAGCGCAGTGAACTGCATAGGTTTTGAGGCGCGAGGCGTTCGTGGTTTGTGGTTTATTTAGACGATAGTTGCGCGAAAGCGTGGAATCTGTAGATCATATAAGATATCGTGTTTATAGATAAAAATAGTCTTGGTCTACCGAACCGAGATTTGCCGAAACCACCTTCTCGATCGCGACAAGTGAAATTTATATACGTAATGTTTCTCACGCTTTGCAAATTACGCTCTACATAGTCCAGTATAATACGATAAAACAGCGGTTTTACGTATATAATATCCTTGCCACCAATTCTCGAATAAGAACCATAAACCTAAAACGAAAACTACGATCCCTTTCATATCCAGCTCGACGATCAAAATAATTCCGCTAAATCGATACGCGATCGAGGTAAAAGGAAAAGCGAACGCAAAGAGTACGCGGAGCAAGGTTTTCTAAATCCAGATTTCCCAAAAGATTCACCTTACTTCCAACGACACGGTATATAATTGCGACGTCCTCCGCGCCCCTTCAGAAGCAGCCAGTGGATCAGAAATGTACAATGCGGCGCGATATGGGCACAACGGCCGATTCCAGTAACGGGGTCACAATGACAATTCCTCGACGAGAACGATGGAGCCAGAACGAGAAGAACGGCCCGTTTCGTTTCCCGATCGACAAACCGGAAGTTGTCGATGGGCGCGAATCGATTCACCCTGTCGCCGATCCCCACCCACGTTCCTCCGGCCTTGCATCCACCGCGCGTGCAGGATTATGGTACAAAGGATTTCCCGCATTTACGTGGCTCGAATGCAAATCCTCCTCTCGCGACGTGTTCTGGATGGGCCGCGCCCCCCTCCCCCCCCCCCTGCTCCCCGCCCTCGAAATCGTTTCGACCCCTGCGCGCATTGAAACTTTTTATTGCATCATACACCACCGAGCCTGCGAGCCGGTCCATCGCCACAAAAGTTTTTCGCGACGATTTCGCGTTATCAACAATGGCGGCGAGGGGTGGGGGTGGGTTAGGAAGATCGCGAGGTTGTAATGCGCCGGGTCGTTTCGGGAGAATCGGCGAGGAGGACCTCGAGGGAAGAGCGGAGGGTGCCCTCGCGATCGATAGCGCGCGCCCTACGGATAGTGGATTTCTAAAAGGCCCGCCCCCGTAAATACCGTCGTCAAGTTTCACGCTCATTCCCTCTCCTCTCTCGAATATTCTTAGAATCCGCAGCCGAATGCAATTTGTACCGGATATAAAGCTGGCGGTACACTAGGCGGGGGAAGGGAGGGGGGATTGAATGCGATCCCGTTTTAAAGGTACGTCGATATCGCAACGGCGCGTTTAGCAATTCAAAAGCGCGTAGGCCTTCCCACTTAGACTCCAGCGTGCGCCACATTCATTGGCGTGGAACGCTGTGTTTTGATTTACCTCTTTCCCTCCCCCCTCTCCCTCTTTCTCCCTTTTTCTCCCGGGCTACGCGAGCCGATTCAACGCGAAAGCACGGCCGCTGCTCTTTGCTGGCGCGTCGCAGCTGCACGCACGCGTAAATCCGCGGAGCGAGGAGTGAAAGACGAGGGATCCGGCGCGCTTTGATAGTCGGCCAGCTCGCGCCGGGATGGTGAGTAATAAAATGCGAGGGATGCATGGAGGCCCCGTGCGGAGGGGCAAAGCCTTTGGAGGTAGACGGCCGAGGCTGAGGCACGCGTGGGGGTTGGCGTGCAACCGAGGGCAAAGCCACGGCCGGTCGAGGCGACGGGGATTTTCGCGCGATACTCCCTGATTTTTCCGGCTTCCTTTTACCCGGACCATCCCCCTTATTTTCGCTCGCGGCCGCGGCCCGATGCGCTCCCCCCTCGGCTTTCTTTACAGCCTGCGCGACCGCCGTGTAACCGCGACGACGAACACAGCCGCGCGACGGCCCCGACTAACCGCGACATAAATATCCGGCATCCGCGAATCGTGGAGAGTTAACCCGACATTGAGGAAAAACGCGATGTGCGCGGCCAACGGCGATTCGCCTTCGTATTTCGCTGCGACTTTGTCCAACCCTCGGGTTTTATCGATCCTTCCTGTCGATGTGCATGGATAGATCTTGGGAATTATCGAGATTTTTTGAGAAGAATATTTTGAAGGATGAGTTGGGAGCATCGGTGTAAAGCTATGCGTGGTCGTGTATTTATCTTTAAGCGTGCATCTAAATTTTCGGTCGTTTGGGAACATTGCGGCTTTAATAGTCGATAGGATATACGCGGAATTTAATTTGAGAAAGATATACCGACGTGGAAAAGTCCAAAGAGCGGGGATTTGAGACCAGTTTGTTATATAAGGGTGAAGATGTAATTTTTAAGGGAAAAGTCGGATGGCTGGACCAAGATTCAAACCTCTTACGTCTTAATATAAAACCAAGCGTAGTGATTGGTATAAAAATCTGCCACTTCTCTCGATCGATCGTTTAAAATATTTTCCTTAAACACCAACGAGCAATGTATACATATAGATATTATCGAAAGTATGTTCGAACATTAGGACAAAAGGTACGATTTTATACGCGGACAATTTATGTTCATGTATACCTAATTTCGCGGTGTCGCCAGACGTTTGGCAGGCGAACATCGCGTATCGCACTCGATACCGAGAATCGTGATACCGAATTTACGCACTGTAGAATTTCTTAATTTGGGAAGGAGCACGGAATCTCCGTGGCAGCCCGACAAAGAAGCGTGGGGTAATTAACAAACTCCCCGATGAACCAGGGCAATTATCCGCGCGGTATGCTTTGGAGCAAGACAAATACACGATCACCCCAGATTCGTGAGTCGATTCCAACTTTTCCGACGAAGCAGGAATACCTCGCATTCCACGGTCGTGCCCTTTCACTTCTAATTACATAGAAGAACGGAAGAGCGGTCACCGGGGGATATAGATTCTCTCACTCCTGGGGAATACCAGTGTCGAAAGCCGCTCCAAATACTCCTTTTACGTTCCTGGGGTTTCAACGCAAGAAGAGCCGAGCATCCGCGGGGAAAAGAGTGAGATTACGTGGAAATTATTACCGGGCTACGCCTCCTACGAATTCTGCATCGAAGAAACACGCGGTTAGAAGTCTCACGGTGCGAGGATTAAGTTGATATACGACGGGCAACGATGAGGAGTAAGAATAATATTTTTAAATAATCTCCTGGTCTCGCGTATAGATGTACTTTTCTTCCATGCTTCTTCATTAATTAGGTCTATAAAAGAATCTACGTAGAGCGGTGTGTATTAGGTGTACAACTTTGCTTCCTCCGACGATCAACGATAATTTGAATCATAAATGCATAACCAGGTTTCTACGATAAAGCCTTAATTTTGGGATAAAAAAACCGGTGAAAGCAAAGCTGTACACCTAATATAAAAATATATATACCGCTCGCCAATGATCCGTTTAAAATGTTTTTCTTCGATACAGTGCATATATGTATGCATATAAACAACAAGTGTCCAAAAGCTTCTTTCTCAGCGCGGGCTTCCGCGTGAACGTAATTACCCGCGAACGGGCCCAGAAATTGTGCGCGTAATTTTCAAACTGTACCGTCCGACTTGTCCGACCTATTCCGCAAGAATGTCACGTGAAATTGGCACCATTATCGCGGGCTTATCGTTATCGTTACGCGCGGTAAAAGGATCCCAGCGCGGGTCCGTTAAAGTCCTTAAAGAGAAGCTCATTTGGGCGGCGCTGTTCGCCGAATGGGGAGGAATAGATGGAAATTGGGGGAGAGGGAAACAGGCGTCTCGCGAAAGGAACGGTAATTCGGAGATATGGAAGAGAGCGCGGATTATGACGATATTAATCCTAAGGAGCACGTGGCGCGTATAGAAGGCGCTGCGGTAGGAGCTTGCGGACCGTGAAGAACCTCGAAGGATTTCGAAAACTGTGACTTTAATCGTAACGGGAAACAACCTGCAACAATTTCCAATGTTAACTCCTTGCCCTTGTTTCGCTCATCGCTGCGGCGCCTGGTTTCTTTGTTTTGGCGCAATACTAGCTGTACAAGGCGAAATATTTCAGGACGTAGCGTAAAATGAACATCGTAATGAGGAATATACTCTGGAACTGCTTCCTCATAACCGAAACACTCTATGTACTTATTATTTTACGGTTGAAGCGTAATGTCGCGGTGGTTCACGTAAGGGAGTCGATATTACGCTTCATTATGATTATAATAAGTAAAAAATGATGGGAATTTTTCATCATATTTTGGTACCATACTCTATCGTATTAGTAGTCGAAACCTTTACCCTTGGAATAAACTTAAAGAGTAATAAATAGGGTTAACCCAAACTTCCATAAATCTCTAGCAAACGATTATTCGTTTGGAAAACACTCGACGTGAAATTTCTATTTTCGATTTACCATAAAACAACGTGACATAAATATGAAAACGCATCAAAGTAACGAAGAATAAAACGCGCACCGGTAAATCGAGGCTATAAGCGTGCATTTGTCATCGATGATAAATCGAACGTCGAGTCGAGGATCATGAATGAATTACAGGCGTATTAACGGATCGGTGCAAAAGGTAATCGAGCTGTGAAACTTCACGACGCAGAGGTGCTTTTCTCTTCTGCGGTGACGAACGTTCTAGAATCGCGCGAGGAGTATTCATTTCACCTCGATAGCCCTTAAGGGAGGAAGGCAAACGGCGAAGGAGTTAGCGTAAGACGAAGTCGGTGCGGACCGACATTCCCCGGTCGGCTATTCTGTCCCCTAGAATCTCACCTTGCTAATTTCGATTCGTCCAAGCTATCGCAAGTGCAACGCTTTCAACCGCAAGTACAAAAATATTTCGCTGCGATGCAAACATCGCGACTAAAATTATATCCGTACGATTATCGACCGCGGCTATGCGACATAACAGTTTTATTTCCATAGACGCTTTCAGACTTTTTCAGCGTGATACATTCGCTTATATATTATGCGCCGAGAAAAGCCATCGATGCTGTTTTCTTTGCCTTGCAATCTCTCATCCGTAACCTCAATATGCCCCTTTGTTTTTCTTACGCGCCTGACGAGGTTTCGGAGAAGACAAACTTATATCCGATAGAACGATAGTTTTCTTGAAAATCGCTTTTTTCGATATTTTCAGCACGAATGATACTAATTGGATATAGTAGTAGATACTTTACATTTTAGTTATAAGATTGTTAAGGATCGATCTATAATGAACGCATAATGGAAAATCGCTCATTCCGATATATAATCAATATTAATTTCAACATGTATCAATAGAATGAGCGTATTTCACTACCGACACGAATTTTCTTGTCAAGAATCCTCTTCGAAGTACGACGCACATATACATCTGATTACTACACCATTAACGCTTTAAGCGCGAATGGCACATTAACTTCTCTCCCAAAATATTTCAAATTCACGTACAACTAATTGATCAATAGTAAAGATTCAAACTCACTTCTAAAACGTAAAGAATACATCGAGTCCTGTACATAATTGTGTCGTTTCTTAATTTTCACATACGTCTCGTTTCATCCACGATCAACGAGCGACGCGATGACTGGACGAACGTCCTCAAATGGAAAATCGATACGATCGAATATTAACCAGTAAGACGATTCGATATTTCCCTTTCGTGTCGACGCAGATGTCGGAACGGCTCGCATATTCACGCCGCATCTCGCAGAGCGAGTAGCCGCGCATGCAAGGAGCATCCGCTCGAATGCCATAAATGTCTGTCACAATTGTTACCCCCTCCAAGAAAGTAGAAGGATGCACGCCCCGCATAGGATTCAGCCTGCAACCGCGACGCGTGCCGTATTTCGTGCAGCGCAGGTATCTTGGCACGTGATGCCGGCTCTTTTGGAACCAGAGAAAGCATCGTGACCGAATACAGCCATATCGCTTTCAACGATATCTCGTACGACCTCCGCGTACCTGTTTCCGAGATAACAACAAAATACCTCTCCTCGAGTGGCCGCCTTGTTATCCAACCTTTGCGTCCTCGGAACCCTCGGCGTTTCTACGAATGACACGAATCTCCTCTTCCCACTCTCCTCCCCTATCTCGCTTCCTCTTACTCCGCGTCCAGCCTTCCCTCCCCCTCTCTCTCTCTTTATCTCCCTCGCACGAGTCCCCCTTAGCCCCTATGTTTCGTCGCAGTCATCTCCCTCTTTCTCCCCGCCCCTCTCGCGGGTGCGCGGTGCAAAGCAGATTGCCAAATATCCACAGGTTGTTGATTTTACTGACTATGTGTTGCGGATAGCACGTCGCGGTACGTGTCAAGGCGAACGCGGGCGAGCCTCGACGGAGGGAAAATACAGTGGGGGCTCTATATGAGCGCTATAGATTCCGCCACGTTCCCGGCACGGCACTGCGGAAACTGCGACTCCTCGTCACCGCGGAATAATGCCCGTCACCCCTTTCGCTTGCGCTTCGACGCGGGATAGCCAGTTCTCAAACGTGCGACAATTCGAATCGAAGCGCAGATGCGCTCCCGCACAATGCCTCCCCTCAGCCCTCGTCCCTTCAAAGGCTATTAGGGAATTAATTACATCCGTACGATGCGCCGGGGGTTTGAAGAAAATCGATCGGCGCCTGCATCGATAACGAAGCGCGCGTGTGATGTTCAAAGTAAGAGGATCGAGTTGGAGGCGCGTTATCGTCGATAGCAAAAGGGTCGATGTATGTTTCACCGCGTTCACATTTGTTGGGTACCGATAATTTCTTGCTCGACAATCGATAACCGCGAGGCGGATCGGAACAACGATGGGAAGAATCGAACGCGCCGAATTGTACGGCGCATCGTGGCTCGTTGTTAATAATTATAACTCGCCCAAATCCGGACTATTGTTTACACGATCCACGTGCGCGTTAATTAAGAGCTGCAATATTGACATGATTACGAATACGGGCAGGTGAAGCGATCATTCGGTAACCGGGTAAATGCAACGTTCAAATAATCATGCGCCCCCTATACGCAATACGTCGAACGGGACGTGGGAGCGAAATTTAGGCGGTGAAATTAATTGATTCAATATCTATATGGCACGCGCGTATACGCACGCATTGCTCGTCGGTGTCTAAGAAAAATATCCGACACGCTTAATCACGCGCCTTAAAAGTTATATTCTATTCACCACCATGCGCGCTCTGATATTCCTCCCCAGTCACTTTCCAAAAACCTCCACACCATCCAATCTAAAAACCTTCGAATAAAACCCTCCGCATGACGAGCTCAAGACAAGAATACACTCAATAGTCGCAAGCAAAATTCCAGCCCATCGTGATTACCAATAAACCTCGTTATCTCGTTGTTTAAACCCTCGATCATTCCTCGGGCTCGCGTGGCACCGATGTATCCTTAATTAAAACGTTGGTGCCAATAACCCGGCGCGGCGGTACGTATAATTCTCTCGCATAATTGCGGCGCTGGTTCGGTGCGAGGCGCAAAAAGCAGGCTGCGGCATTTCCCGGAGGACGATCCCGGAACAAATCCCCAACTTCGGTCCTCAATTACGGAAGCTGGAGATAGACCTTTCGGTCCTGGCGAATAACCGGCGGCACTCGAGGGCGAATAAGGTCACGCTTGGCGCGGGGAAGGTCGTTGGCGAAATTCAATCACCGACATCGCGATTTCGGCGGATAGAGCGAGTCGGTGGGAGCCGGGCCGCGACTTTCATAGGCACTCCGCATCGGGTGCATCTGCTCTCAATGCGGCTCATATCTAGGGCCTTAGGAAGCCGAAGCTCGGGAAGGCCGATAAGCGGTCGAGAGGGGAGAGTTTCCCAGGGGGGATCCCATCGAGGATTCGAGTGATGTTCAGCTTGTCGTGCTAACCAAGAGGACGAGGAACTACGAGCCGGGCGGTTTCCGAAAGTGGGGGCAAGGGCGTCGAGAGGTTAGAGACGGAAGTAGGTACTTGGATATGGAAATCGGACGCCTGGGTGCAAATGCAAAGCCCGAATCTATCAATTTCACTTTGCAGGTAACCAGGATTTCTGACGGCGCCGAAGGAAATACCTCCGCCCGGTAATACGCTGATTCGAAAGGTAAACACAAAGGTTCTAGAAGTCTACGATCGCGAATGAGCGAGGATGCGAGAGGCAGAGAGAGAGGCAGAGAGAGAGAGAGAGAGAGAGAGGGCAAAATGGATAGAGAAAGAGAGAAGGTAGAGGGAGAGAGGAAGGAGGAGGGAGGAGAGGTGAGTGAAATTGAGGTGTAACGTGGAGGTCGAAGTAAAGCACACAAATCGAGGGTTGGAGTGTACAGCTTCCATCGTCGGTACATTATGTATTCCCACACACGCCCGGTTTATGTGTCGAGGCGCGTGTGTACGCACCCGTGTATATTCTAAGCGACTCGCGCAAGGGTGTTGGTACGAGCCGTCGTGCGAAGGTGCACGGACCTGCAGGTTTCGAGAGGTTTCCCTACAGGAAGGAGAGGCGCCAATTCGTACACATATGTTATTAGGGAATCGATATCACGGTATAGGAGGATGCGAGTTATCGTGGTCGGCGCCATGAGCTGTGGCCGTGTACGGAAATAGTGGCTAGATATGCTCGTCCTAAGCATTCCCAGCCGAGGCTAAAGTCGGCCGATCGGTGCACCGGACTAGAGCCTTTGCGCTTTAAACGAAAAGTTTATTCCATTTTGCCCGAAGTACCAAAAAGGGCCAAAATGTTCCCACCGCAAATCCGCCAGGCTGTTTTCCACCTTTTGGGTAGTTGGCACACGTATGACCGACCACATTTGTCTAGTCGCAGTTCGTCGCACGCGACTACGCCGAATTGGGATCATGCAGTGTCACTCGAAACACAAAAACTTCCGCCGATTGACGACCACGTCGCGTTTCCTGCGCGCGGATGTTGTTCAAATGCTCGGAAAGTTACGCGAGCTTAACCGATCGATTGAGGAAAATTGGAACGCGATTTGGAGGAAAGGATTTGCAATGATAAACGTGGAAAGAGCGTAAAGGCTTGTATTTTATCGCGATTGAACATTTAGTAGCAAATTTTCTTATACGTTCCGTTTAGATGTTTAAAAATTCTATTCCTTATCCGATGTATTTATATTAAAAATAATATGACCGACTCTGTTCTATTTTGATACGCTAAGATTCGATTTCGGTTTTTGAAACGGACAAATTAATATTAAATTTAACCAAAGAAATCATAAATCGCCCAATCAGAAATGGAATTTAAAATATTTTTGCAATGTGCGTACAAGAAAATTATTTCTTAAGAATTCTTGGGAAAAGAAATTAAACGAATCGTTGTGCCAAAAGTTAAAATTGATTTTAGATTTTAATCCATGGACGAGAACCGAATGATCCTCGACGATGTAGAATGATCGTTTCTTAAACGTGTCTTTTGCGTAATTTATGCCTCCTTAGAAATTTCTTAATCTCACCTTGCCGGGCTCCGTAATTTGTTCGGCAAAATCGCTAAAAAGGAAACGATAAGTGTAATAAATTAAAACGCCACGGATTAATTAGAAAAGTTCGTTTCTCGCGCGCTGAACATTTGTCAGGCGCGTTCACCTTGTCATTCGATTCACAAAAGCTTCGGATTAAATTGATATCCCCGGGCATCGGCGGTATTGCGCGCCATCGAAAAAGTTAAACCGTTTGCAATTTTTCTTGCACAAGGGAATTTTTGTTAAAATTGATATGCTTTCCCTTTCCACGTGTTTATACTTTCTGTCACCTTTATAACCGGTCATCTGTTAACCCAGATTATATTTACGCACGAATACAAAAGGAAAACTTACGAGAACAAAAGCAAGATTCTTGCACGCACTTAACACACGCATCTGGAGATTTTAAGATGTCCGATCCTTTTAAAAGTTAAGATATCAATCCGTTTAGTTGGTACAAATTTCCCGATTAACACACTTCTTATCCGTCTAAGCGAATGATTGTCTACAATAACGATATATAGCCTGGGGGATATTTTTTAAATTTTATTTAAAAACACACGTCAAAGAAAATTCACGATACCTTCCGAGCACATTAATATCGTATTATACCACAATTCTTCCAGCATACCACAGTTTGGTTAAGCTTCTAACGTTTTAAGGTCGGCAACGCATAAAAAGCTCCTTTAAGTATATCCAGGAAGAGTTAAGATCATGAAGATTAATGTACGAGAGTAAGGTTAACCGTGCCGCGATTCCCACGATACTGGCGGACTAAAGAAGAGAAGAAAAAAAAGAGGGAAGGACGAGAAGAAAAGAAGAGAAAGCGCTCTCATTTTCTAAGATGCCACGGGGAAAAAGCGTATCCGCGTGAAAAGAAAGAATACGACTTCCCCGCGATCCCGTAGCCATGCAAAACGGTAACGCGCGCAGATGGAATAGCGGCAGGAACTCTCAACCGAATAATGCCGATGATTAGAACGTTTTGCCGCCATTGCACTTTGACTTTTGAGAAGAAAGCGTACTATATCAATGTCCCATCAAGCAGACTGTTGCACGTAAGGCATCGTACCCTTATTACCCGTAACATCCCACTCCTGTAAAAAGGCGGCTTGATTAATTACCAGCTTGATTAGTTCCCCATGGAAGCGGTATTTAATACGGGCGTTTACGAGTAAAAGGACGAAAGACCAGGCGCCTTATCCGGTATATCCACTTGAAAATCATCGACGGTATCTCGTGCCGTGGCAAACGAAGCGTTCAACGGTGGTGTACACACAAAACGTCAAATCCCAGCATCCGCCACGTACCTCGATACGGCCCACACGTTAATTAGTACTCCATAAATCATGCGAGCTGCGCGTTTCCACAAGGCCGATCAGCGGAAAGCACCTCCAGCCAGCTTAACTTCGCTCAGGATACATCGCGGCACAGGACGTTGAGCCGCGTTCTAGAAATCGAACGGTCTGGAGCGAGGGGTGCCTCGGCCGAATTGGGGGACATTTCGATGGAAGGGAGTGAGTATTTTGGTAGTCTTGGCATTTGGATACTAGGAGTTCAACGTGAGACGATCGAGAAATGTCGATGAGAAATACGATCGTGCACGACATTAGAAACGGTTGGTTATAGAAGATGAAGATGCCAATCCTGGCCACTTGGAATATCTGAAAAACTAAATCGCGGAGAAAGAAATCTTTCAAATAAAGAGTTTGAATCGTCGAGGGGCCGATGCAGCAGTGACATCCGCTTTCGATTCGCTTTATATCTTCAAGGCCATTTCAAGGTCAACTTGTTTTTTTTTTAATAGAAAGATATATATTTTATTACAAATTCTTAACCCTAGATTTAAAGCAAACAACTTTTGTTTCAAACAATTTTTCTCCTAGTCACTGCTCTTTACAATATTGAACTTTCGAGGAAAAAATACACAATGTCCCTTTTACCAGAGAAAACTATTTTATCATTGACTTTTATAACTGTATAAAGTCTCCTCTTCCGTAAATTCGGTTCACTAAAATTATACACTAGGAACGATAGAGTACTAGATTTTTGGGTGGACGATCTTGATTATCGTTGTCGAAAACCCAAATATTTCTCGAACGCGCATATGGCGGGGCGAATAATCGAGAACTCGGCCTAAATGACGGGTCACGGGCTAAATGATCCGTGAGCATTGACGTTGAAAAATGCGAAAAGAAACAAATCGTGCGACAAGCTCGTCTCCATTCGTGCCGCGGGTTTCTTCATAAAGCGTATTCCCGGAGCACTTTCGAAAATTACCGTTCAAACAACCGAGAGAGAAGCTAGGAGGATCGTCGCCCATCGGGGAGCCGCGCCACCGGGTCAATACCTTTTACCAGGAGGATCCGCAATTTGTCGGAGGATCGGCGCCGCTCGAGAGGAAGATTTCCCGATCTTTCCGCGGACGCTTCCAGGAATCTTCCCCAGGGAAGATTCCTGCTTTCGGGACGGACCGTCTCCGGCGACCGCAGCCTTTACGCTCCAAATTCAGCTTTTTGCACCTCGAATTCATTTGCAAATCAGACGCACACTTTTGCGGATTAAATTCAGCTTTTTATAAATCAAATTCATCCTCTTGGAAATCGAATTTTTACGTTAAAGAAGCGGCCTCGAAAATTAAATTACGCGCCAGAAATGTTTTATCTAAAATTTTTTAAACAACAACCGCTTGGTCGATGCGATGAATCGTTCTGCTGCAACTATTATTACAGAGTGGGATAATTATTTCACGAATGTGCGTGAGTTTCGCTCGATTCGATTGTCGACATTTCGCCGTTTCACGAACATTTCCGTATATTTTTCTGCGCGATAATTCGGGATTCTTTGAAAAGCAGATATTTTGATGAAAAATACTATAAATGCGTCGAGTGATCGCGGGGAATACGATGTAAGGCTTTAGGTGTGTTAAAAGGGTCCAAATCGGGATCCGGCGTGTAACAACCGCGAGTAGTGTTGACCTCAACGTTATTGAACGAAGCAGGTGCCGATCTCCGGTGACAACCGCGGCATTTAGCCTGTTAACCCTTTCGCCGCGGCTGTCTCTGTCAGGAACTGATCACACGGCACGTCAGTGCGGCGCACGTGCGTTACGCAGCCGCTTTGACGACGCGCCTCTGCGTTTATACATTAAATTGTCCAATTCGCCGGAGGACGAGTTATTAACTTCCTTAATTTACCACGCGTAGAGAAAATCATTTTGATCCCACAATTTCATTTATAATGAGGTATCCCGCTACGCTAAACATTTAGTATAATGAGATATAATATCCATCTATATTACGGTTTTAATAGCCCAAATAGACTAAATGATTATAATATTCCCTCCACGAGTTCGGTAACAATAATATTGGACGAAATACGATTGAAAACGTAACACGCGCATAAATTAATATCAGAAGCACGACATTCGTACCCCCATTTGCTTCATTTATGGTCTTTTGCACGAATTATAGAATATTTGTAATGCATACTTCCTCCTCTTATCATTACGAACACATCATAATAATCCTGGGTAACGGTGTACTTTATCGCTTCTCTGTGTAATTGGCAAGATTTATTAGACTTCAGGTTGGGAGCACACTTGTGACGTTTCGACCCCACGTGAGATTCTTATCGAACTAAAATAATTTCAACGTTTCGGAGTCGACCGACGTGACGACAACCCGTAAAAATACACGATTATGTGAAGTCGTAAATATCGTTGACGAGGAAGAGGAAAGTCGCAACTAATTTATTTATTTTTAATTAATTTCCAGCATCCGCTAAGGTCATTTGGCCTAGAATCTACCATTTAAGGTTCCAGTGGCAATTAATATAATATTCATGTATCATTACTATTTGCCCAATGTTAGATCACTAAAATATTCCTATTTATGATTCTCAGGCACCTTCCTTGAATAAGCAACAACCACGTGTATATGTATAAAAGTAAACCGCTCCTGCTATTCCTCGCGTTCTCCAAACCTCTCGTATATTCGTAAAATCTCCCTGACCCCTTTGGTACTATGAAACGAGTTGCGTGTACCGCTCGAGGATCGTTTCCCGGAATATAGGTACGTGCCTGCCGGCAACTATAGTCGCCCGTAGTAGGAAAACAGTTAAGCACGTTACTGCCCGCTGCGCATGCTCGATAACGAACCGCTGATTGTAATTCACGTATTAAAATTAACGCGCTCTGGCGAGGCATCGAGATAACGCGTACTTGCCGCCGATACGCGAAGTCCTATCTTCTGGGGGGGGGGGGGGGGGGGGGGGGGGGGGGGGGGGGGGGGG
>JBCFXI010001240.1:49238-65877 GCA_038496175.1 Ampulex compressa
ATTGCCGTTTTCCTTTGTTTTACCCCCCCCCCCCCCCCCCGCCCCTCTCCTTCCTCGGCTTTTGCCCCAGGCCGCCCGAGAGAAGTGGTCCCTGCTCGGTCCTCGGACGATCCAGCCTTCGGCTCCTACGTTTCTAGTTTTATTTACCCGTCTCCGCAATTAAGATTCCAATTAAAGCCTTATCAGAGCTTTCGTTCTAATTACCCACCGCCTGACGAGCATTAATAATCGCGTGTTTATTGCGCGCGTTAACGCGTAATAGTCATCGCGCGCCTGTTCGGGCCCGATCCTCGAGATAGAGCGGGATCGTTACGAGGTGTCCGCGTCTAACGTCCCTGCTTCGTGTCGTTCAAATTACAATTACCCGGGAATTGGGCGAAAGCTGGTAATAATGGATATCGTCGCGAAGAGAGTTGCCAGGCGGTACCTGCGTATATCGTGGAGCAGCCCGCGAGACCGAGTATCGAAGAAGGAACGTCGATAGATCGATAGAATAATCCATGCATCGGGATAAAATCATGGAGAATCGAGGAAAATGCACGATCTTCGAATTATGTCCTTTTTTTCTTTATCATTGAGTTTTTTATTTTATAATTAAGAAAAATGCACGGTCTTCGAATCATGTTCCTTTTTCTAAAAAAAAAATGAAATTCGCGGATCGGTCATTTCGAGGGAGTCGCTAATTGTAGCGTTAAAATACTAGGTTCGAGGTATAAGTGATATTGGCAGTCGGCGTCGAAGGTCGAGGAGGAAGAAACCTTAGCCGAAAATCCCGTGGATTTCTGCATCTCCAGTCGCGTCTTATCTCGAAAGGGGTAACGACTATCCATCCGTCCGGAGCCCCGTCCAAAAAGGAACGTTGCGCGTCGCTAACCGTCGCCTGGAAATACGAAAATTTCGGTCTATGGCGGAGGGAGATGTCAGCTTTTATACGGGGCTTCTTAGAGCACAGAATTACGTAGCTGCTTTCCATAATGGCGAGCGCCGCGAAATTGCGCAAGAAGGTCGCGTCTACGGGAATGGAGGCAACTGACAATCTGATTCACGGCCGACGTTTAGCCCCGAGTACTATCTTCATCGACGTACGGTAGCCGAGCGTCAGCGCGAATTCTTTGCCGAAGCTTAACGCAGCCAGTGACAAGTTTATACTACCGGCATTAACTCACGCGCGCCAAACGGAAAATGAGTCTTCGGTAGGAACGCGGAAATGCTTTCTCGAGTCTCGCGTCGAAGACGTTTTGCTCCCTTTGGACGGAATTATTCATGGTTGGTCTGCAAAAATCGTTGTACGATCGTTATCGTCGCGAGCTGTAAATCGTGCGATTAGTTCGGGCGCTCTTAAGAAGGACACTTATCTACGGCTGCCTTTCGATAATTCGCCAATAACGAGGTTGGCGGATAAAGGGTGTATTTTTATCGAATATACTTATCGAAACGCGCGAGTGTCGATCGCTTATCTATTGATTTTTAGCATCAATGAGAAAATTGGGAAACAAGCTCGTAAAAATTTTGATCCTGATTAGCTTCTTTGAGAAGGAATATTGTATGGATTGATATTTGGATGGATTATTTACGATTCGAAGCTGGGCACAGGATCTATAAATAAATAGCCCGTTAAAGTTAGCACTTCCTATATCACGACAATTCCTTTGGACAGTAACCGAAATTAAAGCGATGCCGTAATTGTCTTTATTAGTTATTAAACAAATATTACGAATAAAAATCCCTTATTTCAAATAGATTCTAAATAACTCGATACGGATATTCCACGTACAAACTCATACTCGATGATATACCGTATGTAGAGCTAAGAGCTTCTGTCCATTTCATCCCCATGAGCAGATACGACTAAAATGATCTACGATAATTGCGCTGCAAATCAGGGATGAAGTGCGAATAATGCGCTGACAATATCGCACAATGGCAGCTAAACGATCAGCACCGAAATGATTGTCATACGCATTAACCCTTCACGCCTTCATAGTAGGGTGTGGGTAGTAATGAGAATATTCTTGTTGGCTTAGGTGCCTGGCACGACATTTGCATCGATCGACCTTGCGCTCCTACTTATTCGCGCCATATCGTTTCTATAGCGTACCAAATAAATTGTACCATAGTTTATATTACGTATAATAGTCTCTTAACGTAAGTTCCATCGATGATCGATCACTAAAAATATATATAATCTTACATATATCCTCATGCCGAATATCCCCCTTTCTATACCAAGATTCGTCCGTACGTTTTGACGAAACTTCTGATAAACACGGCTCCCATCGATTCCGAGTCGAGTGATAACGCGTTAAATCGGATGTACGCGTGTAAAGAATGAATTCCGCGACAGAGAAGCGAGGGCGCCGAACGGACGGACATGTGATTGTACTTCCAATGGATCTATCGCAAGTGAATGTGCCCTCGTCCGGTTTTGCCACGCAACCGGTCGTTTTTCACGTTGCATATACGCCCCTGCGTACAGCCCCTTCCTCTATTCCATTTTTGCACGCTCTGGGCAGCGCTGGTTCAGGTTATGGAAATGGGATGACTAACGACTCGCTTCCTCAGCGAGTATGTACGCGCGGCACCTTCTACTTGCCGATAACGGTAACTCTTGGAAATTCGGGAGAAGACGACCGTGCCAGTTTTGCCCGGAGACGTCGCCTATATAATGGCCACGATATTCGCGATAAATTTGCCACTTAAGCCAACAGTGCCGGGGATTCGCAAATATGTTTCCCGGCAATATCAGCGCACCGCCGTGGATGGAGTTAAAACTAACTCGTCTTCGAAACTTGAAATTGATCTTCCCTTTGCCGAATAATATCCACTCGAGGAACTACCTTCTGCCGTGGAAGATTACCTTAATAAAGTCTCGCGTAAACTTTCGAATCAATCAAGGATGTATAATAAAATACGGCCGGCGCGTGTACCTTGATTTTAATCAAAAACGCGACTCGAGGGACGAACTTAATGTCCGCTTGCTTTGTTCGCGAATGGAATCCCTTATTTATCGCGAACGCCCTTCGAATATTTATGTCTCGCGAGCGGAGCTCGGTACGAAAGCCGGTTTTCGAAAATGAACATTAAATCGCGTTCGATGATATTTGTACAAAGTATGAAGGGATATTTACGAGGCGTGAAAAAATATGATAAGCAGAACGGATAGGCGGAATTTATTTATTAGCTTCTCCATGTGCCGAGCCATTTTCCGATAACGGTAATCCCTCGAAATTCGATAAGCATTTGGGCAAGTTCGATAACCAGGAACGCAGAATAATCCGGGGTTTGTAAAGCTATCTTAACTTCGGCCGATTCTGGAAAGAAGCTTTAAAACTCCAGTAAGCAAACCAAAAGCAGATTCCTTCTCGAAATACCGATCTTAAATACTTAAGTCGAATCGACGAGGATCCACTCTCTCTCGAGTATACGTAAGAGCTCATTTTGGGATTTGTATCGGCGTATAATTTGCGAAGTCCACCGAAAATCTTGAGAGGAGATGACGTCCCAAGGATCGCAGCTCCGAGAGGTAACCAACATCGACGAGTGACCGAACCACTCGTTTATTACGATTTTCCAAGAAAGTCGTGAGACCGCGGTGTTTTTCTGAACGCTACACGCAAGATATCCCCGTTGGAAACCCTACTTACCGATTTAAACCGTCTTCATTCGCGGCGAGAAAAAATTCTTGACAGAAGTACTTTTCGCTTTCCAGACGGCGGAGGTACACGAGATGGTGTACTTCTTCGAGAGCAAAGGACCAATCACCGAGAGATGAGTTAATAACAACGAGATAAACAGTGACGATAATTACGCGGCCGGTTGTGCAACCGCGAAATCATGTCCCGAGAAGTGGAAACATTACGTTTCATAGCCCATCGATACTTCTACTTTCCACGGCGGAAGTAAAAAGCGAAGATAAAACACCCGGGGGAGCAAAAATAAGCGAATTCCTGGATACAACGAAACCACCTCTGCTAATGGAACAAACGTGATTTTCCAGTCGACGGATGAATAATTAGAGAGGTAAGCCAGTCGGGGATATTAAAGGTCGGTGCGTTCTTATTTGGTGGGAATAAGAAGATCAAGATGTCACCAAGAGTCGGACTAGAATTCGAAATACGCATGAGGATTATAAGGAAACAGGAGTTGGAATGTAAGGGAAATTAGTCGAGCGTAGAAGTAGCTTAACAAGTTTGATTTCTACAGACGTATCTCGCGAGGGAAATTTACGAGGCAGCGCGTGTAGAGCAAAGTGGAAAAATCGCGCGGTCGAAGACGCGTAAGACTTAATCATCCACGGCCATAGACGCAAGCTGCATTGCGCACAGAGTTATCCTGGGCAGGATATCGAGGATGCGTGATCGAGGAACGACCACTGGCGTCGAATCAACAATGCGAGCCATTCACGGATAATCTTGTCCTTCCAGGAAAGTAAAAGGGAAAGATACGGGGACTTTTTCGCCCTTAAAGGGTAACAAGACGATAACGAGGTCGGACTGGTTCGCGTGTTTACGAGACCGCGATGTATAGGAAAAACGATTTGCTCTTCCTAAGATTCCCAGAGCCTGCTTACCTACCGGAGGCCCTTCTCTCTGGCCGCGATACTATTCCAAGCGGCTCTCGGCACGCCATGAAAGAACGCTGGGTGTGAAGACTGGCGTCGCTTACTTTTACGAGCATATAGTGAGAATAAGCTACGACTTCCACCGGGATGAATGAGAAAAAGGGTAATAAGCGCGACCCTATCCTGTACTTTATACCATTTGGACCGGTTCGAAATACTTTCGCTCGCTAAGAAACGTAATACTTCGAGCATCGTTACCGTCGAGAAGCTTACCTTTTCCTTCCGACTTTCAACCTTTGATTACGCCATTTACTTGCGCCCCTTGCCTCTCAAAAGCATCGCGAAAAGGCTGAACGCTCCGATCGATTACGATTAATCCTCGAAATGACGGAATAAATTGGGGGGAGGGGGGGGGGGGTAGACGAATTAATTGTACGAATCGTGACAAAGCAGCGGTGGTTTTTTGACACGTTTGACACTACTAGCGTTTATTATGTTACATTGCGAAGGATAAATGTGCCACTCGTAGATAGAAGATGTCCATCAACACGGATACCTTTTTACCAAAGTGTCTCGGTGCCGCGAGGCCAGGCATTAATTTCGGGAAACTGTTTATCGAGCACTTTGCGTGCACGATGAATTCGATACCACCGCGTACCACGAACACTGCAATTATTTATCCTCGCGCAACACCTGTAGAATATGCAATTTTTGTCGGATAGTCTAGAAGCCCACATCGGAAGCGCGTCAAAAACGAAATGAAAAAGTATTCGATAGAACGCGTGCTTTATCGCACTTGACACCGGGCGCTCGATACGCGCGTTCCATCGTTCCGTACGGATTTTCAGCCGAAAAATGGATGGAAATAAAAGGAAACCGAAAAAGCTAAACATGCTCGTTATCGAGGAATGGCTGAAATATCGTGATCTCAAATAAACGTCGGTCATAGCGGGTAAAAACATTAATGCTTATCAACGATGCGAGCAGCTCCGTCTGTTCGGGACTTAGACGAGCGTCTATTGTCGTTGGCGTATCGACCAGCGTCACACGCGACAGAAATTTCCACGAGCTTTTCCTCCGAACCTTTATTTTATTTCACAGAATATCTGCGGCAGGTTGCCCCCGGCACGCATCGAGTATAAATTGCTAAATCGCAAGAGCCAATGGCCGAATACTTGCGATTATTATCCAAAAAGCGGATTGCGCGAAGTTAATGGAGGCTCTAAAGAAGAAACGTATCGATTCTTATACGGCGGAACGATATTCCAGAGCTCTTTATCCACCGAGATGAAGCAAAAACCGTCAAGGGTTATATCAGCCGACTGGTAAGAGACTTCCAAGGCAAAGAGAAAGCCGGGCGACTCTTTGCGAGGAGGGTTCTTATTGGCCGTGCTCGAAGATACTCCAGGATTTCCTTCGAGGAAGGTTATTTTGAAGGATAAGTGGCTGCAACAAGAGTAATATAAGTCCAATGGGGGTAAATAATCCTCGTACGAGAACACGGTACTGCTATATCTTATATACGTTATACGACGAACGATTCGACCGGATCCGTCGGTTACGATTCCTCCTTCAAATTTCTTTAATAAAAGTTTCCCTACAGTAGTACCATACCGTAATCTTAGCCGAGAAGTATCGCGTCAAACTCGAAACGAACTTCGTTCCGCGATAAATTTTGTCGAATAATGGATCTACCCCTGCAAGCACAGTAAAGGTGCCTCGAACAGTCGCTTTCTCGAAGCTCGTTATTAAGGCACCCTCATAGCGATTCGAGGCGCTCGACGTAACCTCGAATACGCACGTCGAGACGCTTAGTTCGTCGGGACAAAATTGCCCTTACTCGCGACCAAGCTTCTTTTTCTGAATATTCACCTAAACTCCGCACCAGAGATCCGAGTTCGTATCGCGCTCGATACTTCTGATCCGTTCTATGCGCTATATACACCATAGCTCTGATCATTCGATATCCACCTTAAACAGTAGCTCCCAAGCCAAATGACCACCATCAAAAATAAATTGAAATAAAGAAACACTTTTATACCATCATTCCTATTATCATCCATACAAAAAGCACACCGTAGCTCCGATAGTCGGGAATCCACCTTAAACAACGTATCCTAGTCCAACCGACTTGAGCGGTCGGTGCCAAAAATAAATTGAAGGAGAAGAAGCAGGCAGGGAGACAATGGTAACGTTTACGCAAACGCCTGGACGTCGATCGTCTCCACGTGTCCGAGGCCCAAGGCCGGCAATTTCATGTCCCGCATTTCATCCCGGGTACCTTTTTCGTCCCCACGACGGGTGCATTCCCGATTCGAGAGGATCGATCCGCAATCAAGTGGGCACCGCGCGACAAAAAGCACAGGGGGCAGGAGGAGGAGGAGGAGGAGAGGCTCCGAAGAAAATCGTCCCGGTGTCCTGCGACGCCATAAATCAGGCGAGCCGTGGATAGGAATCGGTACGTCCTTTCTTCCAGCGCCAGATCCTGACGGATCTCGCCGTATAAAGCGCGGTTTACACGCAGACCGTGTCTACGGATACACGAGATCGCGAGGACGAAAAGTGGGTGATTCCACCGATCGCGGAAGAGGGAGGAGCGAGAGGGGAGGAGAGGGAGGAGGGATGAAAAAGCGAGTTTATCGCGCTGAGTCGCCGCGAGTGCTCGGACCGCAGCCGAAGTAGTTTCCAACGATAATGGCGGTAGACGAGCTGCACAAAGAATCCGATGCTCCGCATTTTTCCCGGGATCGGTGGAAATTTTCGTGAGCATCGAAAAGCGGAGAGGAGGAGGGCAGAACGAGGAGGGAAGAGAGCGGCCAAGGAGCCACCGATGGAACGACGAGGTCCGTCCTCTTTGACGCACCTGGCAATGCATTTCTGATTAAGGCAGGAGGCTGCTGACTTTATGAGACTTATGTGTACCGCCCTCGAATCCATTATTACGTCGCTCAACGACTCTTAAGCGGCGGGATTTCTTCCCGAATGTCATAATATTCCGCGTTCGCATGAAACGATAAAGGGGGGCCCTTCCTTCGGATTCTCGAGAGCGGATTCTGTGGAATGGAACCGACACTCGACGGCGATTATATTATACGCGCGGTGTTCGGATGCATTCGTGGAAGCTTCTTTCTGGTGTTTCACGACGCTTCAACCACGGCGCTGAATTCAGCATCGATCTAAGAAACTGGTTGGAAGTGATATTCGGAGATGATATCGGGGAGTGTTGCATCTGGTAAAGAAGATTTATCTCTAATTTCCAATTATCGCATCTGTAGATTACGCGTAGCGCGGATCTTGAAAAAAGACTTATATACGTTTTTGCGGAAAGTACCGTTTATCTGATTAAATGAAGGTATCGAGCGAGAGGTTTATTGGATGGAAAACCTGTTATACAAAATTCCAAATGTCGGGTTTACAAGACGCGTGTCACATAAACGGATGAAAACGTGACCAAAATAGACATCCAATTTTCGGCACTCCCTGCTAAGGTCCCTCGCCCTAAAATCCACTATTCAACGTGGATCCCCGGCTGCAGAAACCGGAGATGCTGCCTGAGATTTAAAACCTACTCTCCCCTATGGAAATCTAACCCGTTGTTTATCACATCATCGTAACTCTCGCGTCGTATTCTTTCGAATACGCGAAACCTCATTCGCGAGAAAATTAAATGCAAATATGAAAAACGAAAAGGTCAATCCACGATATTTTGTCGTCAATTATGTATGTCATATTTAAGCGCATTATTCCGTGTCGCAGATTTATCCAAAAAATGTCAAGGCATTAAAAACGTGCGAGGTACTTAAATAAAATAAATAATATTGACAAATATCATATCGTATATCAGTACGTCCTTTAAAAGGGAAACTTTCTCAAACCGTAGATAATATTGACAAGGCTAGCGAACCATTTGACCCGCCCAGCGAATTATACAATACTCCCCAGACACGAATAACGAAGAAAAGAATATTCTCAACAAACGTAAAAGATACAAAAGAAACAAATAAGTATTCAATTCTATATCAAAAACTAAGATTAATATAGAACATTCATTATTTAACTCGGTACCAAAACGACCATTATCTATATCCAAGTATAAAATACACCATTGCCATCGAGCACCGGTCACCATCACCGGTCAGAGTAGCAATAATTACGCACAAAGCGTAAGTAGGTTTAACATCAATACGATCCCAAAGACCTAGACGCGGGATGGCGTCATTAGCAATGGAGTCACTTGTGATTTTAACGGCTCCACGGAACGTTGGATTCGGGTACCGGCGTCTCAAGGTACCGAGGAGGGTGCACGCCTGTTTGTACTCGGCGCAGAGCCACGCCACTAACGGCAGGCATTGATGTCTGCTGCTGATCCTTCTAACGGTGTCATGAATATGTACGCGGCCCTCCACCAGTAAAATCAATATACGTATTGCCCGAGGCACCTTGGCGCAGGGCACGCTCCGCGCGCTCCTCGAGAAGGTGCCTGGAAGCATGATTTTTCCTTTTCCCAGCCGAGCCTCCCCGGAATCCAGCCGTGCATCCACTCACGCTAATCCCAGAAGAAAACGCGCCCTGGAAAATAAGGAGGGCCGGGCATCCCGCGGGAAGGATGACGTAAACGCTCGTTCCTTCCCGCTCGAACACCTGGGTAACCCGGCCTCGTAAAACCGCTAAAATATTCTTTCACCTGGAATTCATATCCCGGACGATTACGTTTCCTTAAGGTTGCGCCCCGGGCAAACGAGCCTCGGCCTCGAGGAATGCCACGAAATTGTTCGTACGGGGAAAGAATGGGGCCAGGGCCAAACTTTATTGTCGGGCACGATGATCTTTACGCTCATTGGAAGTCTACGCGTGAAAGAGGGATTCGTGCATCACGCGCTACTTTGTATCGTAATTTTGGATCGCTCGCTTGTCGCACGCTCGACTTCTTTTTTACGACGTCTATTTTACACGATTTTGCAAAGGACACGATCAGAGAAAAACATCGCCTTTTTTTTCTCGAATAAGATTTATCTCATATTTTACTATATTGAGCATAGATATTTCTTTTGCACAATTTTCTTTTACATAGACTTCCGAGGAGCACCGTGTAAAAATAGAATCGAGCGTATTTCACAGCAAAATCGCGCACGAACTTTCGCACTCGCGAACTACATCGCGCACGCAAAAAAAAAGTACCCGAGTCAATGATCGATTCATCAAACCCGGAAGACCCCCGCGCGTAATTCAATCCAGAGGAATAATGGACCGAGGGAGAATCATTCGGAACTAAAACAAAGCGTTAGAGCATCGGCACTCGGCAAGGCGTCGTGGAAAATCCCAGGCAGACCGGCGCGGAGGCTCGAAGGGCCGATAACGAAGAATACATCGGGGCGAATTCTGGCGGAGGCCGGAGAAGAGGTTGACAATGTACGATGACGCCGCGGGAAAAGGTCCCGGGCGAATTCCGTCGGTTCGCGCCATAAATCCTCCCTCCCAACCTCCATTGTCAACGAACGAGGAGAACTGCACGAGGACGTGGCTTCTACGCTCGCACCAGGGCTCGCCCCACACCGACGCGGAGCCGCGAAAGTGCGGCCCTAGGCCGGCGCCCCGAGTGCCCACCTCGAGCGTATACCATTATATATAGGCGCGAGGAGAGAGCGAGGAACGAACTCTTAAATATTTCATGACGGCCGAAAGATGTGAATTACGTCATAGACTCGGGAGGAGGATAGCGGTATTCGGCGGTGGCGGAAGGAAGGAAGGAGGGCTGGGCGGAGTCCTCTCGCTGGTGAGGCCGGGAGAGCGAAGGAGCCGCGCGCGGGGCGGTGTGAAGAAGGTGGCGAAGAAGGGGCCGGAGGGTGAGAGCTCCGCCAGATATGTTGGATGTGGGTGGTACGAGCGTGGTGCGGCATATTATGCCGTTAATACAGTGCATATCGGGACGAGAGCAGCTGCCGAGGGAATCACAACCGCGCCAGCTCGCTTCCACCGCCCACGCCCCTTCCCTCGCCAACCCCCCCCCCCTTCTGGCCCCCGAATTCATCCCTTACCCCGGCCCGATCCACCTACGTGCACGCACACCAGCCCGCCCTGGGCTCTCCCTCGTTCTTATTAATATATGCCACTGCCTCCGCCGGTACAAGTACCACTATTTTAGAATTACCCGGACCGAAAGTTACCCGGGCGCGCACTGAAATCCCGCGCGTCGCTAACCCTCAGCCCCTCCATCCCTCTCCTCCTCCCCCCCCCCGTCCTATTCCCTGACCGCACTTACGTCTCTGCGGATTTGGGAGCCGTTAAATACCACAAAGCGCCGGCACAATGGCCCTTCAAGCGCTGCAGTGGGCAAAACTGGAAAAATGCGCGCGCTTCCGAGATTTTCTGGGACACTTTGAGCGGATTAAAATATAACGACTGCCGTTAAATGACTCTTGCGATCCATTTCTCTCTATGGCTTTTGGGCTGCGCATTATATTGCGTTGATGTACTTCCACCGAACCACCGGCGTGGGATTTTGTTAAAAGAAAGGGGAAAAGGGAACGGGAGCAGTCGTCGATTTTGTCGGAGCAGGTGCCGGTAATAACCGGGTCGCGTTGTAACGCGATGCTTTTCCTACAAATACCCTCCGCTTTTCGCTGCGCTCGGTCCGGTTTTAATTGAGTCGTACGCCTCGGAGTGTATCTTTGAAGTTTGGAGGAGTATGCCCCACTACGTTGGCGTTCTGCTTCTTAAAATTACGGTCCATTTTAAAGGCATATCTGTCCTAAAGGTGTAACGAGGTATTTGGATAAAGTAAGGAAGTAACCGAGGAAGGCCAAGATTTTCAAAGAATTTCCACCATCCTTTAATATATTGTACCACTTATAAAAAGACGCTTCTTCGTTTCAACCATCGTCAGTGCTTCTGGGCTCATCGCTCTACGCATCTTCCGTTGCCCTAAAAACGATCCTTTTAAAATTCCATCCGCTTGCATGCTCAATGATACCGATGATAAGATCAGTTTAAAGCTACAAGTTTGTCGGTGAAACGGATCGAAGCGGCGCGAATCACTCGAATCTGTCGCTCGAGACGCAACTATGTCGTAAAACATTCCACGTCGAGCACTCATTAGGAACCGATGTTCGATTCACGAGGTCTGACGTGGACCAATTACTCGAAGCCCTTTCTCCGCACTTAAGTAAGCAGATGCCGATATCGCGCAAAAATCGGTACACCTCCGGAGCGCGATAAAACGAAGCCGACGCGCGTGTGCGCGCGCGCGCGGTTTCCTATAATCATTCGCATACCTTCGATACACCTGCAAAGTGAATTTCACGCATTAAGAAATATCCCTTACATCCTGTACAACGTGTCGCGAACGGGGTAATTATTTCCAGCACATTCTCCGTAGGTGAGGAAGCATCGACGAGGACCAAAGATCGGTGGGACTCGCAAGCGTGGCGAGGTGCGGCGAACGTATGCAAATCCGCTCCAGCATCGCCATTCGCGCGCCTTCGATTTATCCGCGAGGCGGGTTGCTCGAGTTTCAAAAAACGACATAGCCCGCGCGCATCGCGCAGGGAGGGATGCTCATCGCGTGGGAACTCGAGCGTGAAACCAATTATGGATGGATACCATTGGAGCTCGTTTACATCAGCCGCGCATGCGATCGGGCTCGTTTACCGAAATATCGCAAATAATTATCCGGCGCAATACGTCGGGCCGCGCGCTTCCTCCCTCGGCCTCTCGAAGCACCGCGGTTCAGCCAGTTCTCGCGATTCCCGACTTAATGAGAAACGAGATACCGACCGACAACGAAGGCGCCCAAAGTATCTGCAGAGACGAAACTTGGCGGAATAAGCTATGCGCTGTCCCGAGCTCCGTCGACTCGGTATCCAACAATAAACCGTCAACGGGAGCCAAGTTTTCCCATTATCCATTAACCTAATTAGACCAGATTTTGCGGTATTGGCTCCTCAACGGAGCCGGCGCTCGCTTGAGTTACATGCTAGCAAACCTATTGACCGTAAATCATGGCCCGTGTGTGCTTTTAGCTGCTCGCGCATTACGTATGCGGCCCCCGAACTAACGTGCACTCGCCTTAAAATCGCTGAATAGAGAAGAATTTACGGAAGTCGCGGGAAACTGTGCGATTTCAAATTTTGCGCCCGCAAACCGTTTTGAGGGGCGAGGATAGCGGTGAGGTATTATTCATTCGCTGACTCGCGTGATGTCTTGTAATATGAAAAAATTCCCTTTACTCGTAGTGTCTCCATTTTATAAAGAATCTTGGACTGTGACCGGACAAACGGTTGATCAAACACTGAATGACTAAGAAAAAGCTCCGAATGGAGAAAGAAATTCGACTAGATTTCCACCGTATCTCTGAACCGACGTAGATATGAAACAATGCAAGAAAAAAAAAAATATATATATATATATATATATACACATATATAGAGAGACAGAGAGCGTAGATTGCACGTACGCGATAGCTTTCGAAAATGTACGCACATAAAGGCCAATACGTCCGTAAAGGGGATAGAGAGGATCACACGTGACGCACACGCGTGGCTTAATACACTCTTATGCACGTCCATACGTTACCCACTCTGTGTACGCCATTCCGGGCGATGGGATTTGCAGGCTGAATCTGAATGAATATGAATGCGCATCCTCGCCGAACTTGTATTTCACGGTGTAAATGATATTCCGATCTGAAGCGTACGCCGCGCGAAAAGGGGTTTTGCGGGATGACTGTTTCGTCGGTTTCTTAATTAACGACTTCCGAAAAGTGATGAAAATCCCGGCGGCGGTGGCTGGAAGGTTGAAGGAGGAGAAGAAGGAGTAGGAGGCTGGCGGATGGGAAGGAGGATGAGGAGAAGGTGGAGGAGGAGGGGTGCATCCAGCCTCAGGGCGAGCGGACGGAGGTAGGGGAAAATGCTTCTCAAATCTCTCACGGTGGATAGCGCTAATTAAATTCTAGCACCGACCTTTGCCTGTGCCCGCTACCAAAGCGGACGTGACGAAAGCACGGGGGTGTGCGCACTTAAATGCAATTTGCATTTCATTAATTCGCCACGATCCCAGAGATTTTGCTTCTTCGTCTTGACAAGGCCGGCGCGTCCCTCGCAGGGACGTTTCTGTATTCCAGTTCTTGTTCTTTCGGCGTTCAGGGGGACGACATCTTCATCAAGGATCAGCGGCTAACGCGGCCACCGGGTAATTGTTACGCAAATAATTACGTCCACCGAAGGACTGAAAAGGGAGGATAAATATACGCCCCAGCCTTTCGCCTTGGATGTTCCGCCTTCTAAAACAAATTTGGTATCACGCGGCTTCCGCCCTGGCAAACCTTGGGAATGCTGAATTTACATTATCCAGCGACTCAAAGAGCATTTCCTAGGGACCGAGCTATGGATAACACTGATAAGAAAACCATGCTCAATTTTCCCTTACGTAAAACAAGAACATTCATCCTAATCGATTTTACATATTATACATTCTGTCGATGTTTTCGAAGCCATCGAGGATAAAATGAACGTTTCCAATATAGCGAGAGATTTTCCTTACGCGCAATGCTGCGTCCTATCCTTCGAAAGGCCAGGAGCAAAGTGAGGATCGGTTAATCTCGGTAGGAAGACAGACGATACGAAGAGGGGAACAGGCTACTTTCCCAACGAAGGAAAAGCGGTAACAAGATCGTAAAATCTCGTGGCGTCCTGCGAGTTGCCGGGTATACGACTCGGATAGGGGAAATGGTGTCCCGGGGAGGACATTTTCTTTTCTCGTCGGCCGAACCCGAGGAAAGTCGAACCAAGGCGTACTCTTTTAAAGCGAATAACTGTTCGGCCCACCGGTTCACATATTACTCGCTCGAAACCCGGCGCACTCGCGGCCTTATCTCCTTTGTGCTCTCACTATCCACCTGCGAAATTTAGTTCCACGAGCGGGGTGACCTCCTCCCATTAGTATTTTTCATGGAGTCGGTTAACTACGTCCATGGGAAGCAGCCAGCTATTATACTCAATCCCTTATCGTTACCGACCGCGCCATATATCCTTGGAAACCGCTTCCTTTCCCCATTGCCTCTGCCCCGGTAGAATTGGTCATGCCGTTCCTTCCCGAAAATATGGACGAGAGAGAGAGAGAGAGAGAGAGGAGGGCCAGATCCGTACTTCTGGCCACGGAACGCTCTTCCTTGCCGCGCTCTTTACTCGTCGTTGACTTAAAGCCGCGGGCAACTCGCGTCGCCGATAAACTCTTCTACGTGCTGCCGCCAGATAAGAGTTTACGACTCGTTCCCCGGGTATGATAGCCGATAACTCTGGTCAAAATTCGCATTCCCGCGAAAGCCACGCGCGCTTTTTAGTTCCATGCCTTCCCGATAAGGCAGAAGCGTCCCGAGGATATAATCGTATTGGCTTATCGACGCGAGAAGCCTCGGAGAAGCTTGACGAAGCGTGGAAAGCAGGAGGATAATGAGTAAGCGTTTGTGGGAAATGCGGAAGACGAGTCCGAAGGCGAGGAATTTAGAAGAATGTACTGCGGGTTAAGGTGGAAATGGAAATTTTAATAATGATGACTCCGTATAATGTTTGCTTTTTATATATATATATATATACATATATAAGTATATATATATGTATATGTATATATATATGTATATGTATATGTGGCCTTTTTTTACATTGACTTTTATTGATACGTTCCGTGCTACGTGTATCGTTTATTGTACACGTTAAGCTTATTCCTCAGGCTACGTGTACCATAAACGCTGCATGCGCACATATTTATTAAATGTGCTGAAAGCATGTATTTTATGACAAATTGAATTCTCTAAAATATATTTCGACTAAAATCATGAGGCATTATAAAAGAAATGTAGTTTAAAATAAAGTACATCAATTTGTTTAATTGTTATTTACACGATAATTAATAATTACGTGTAATAGTTAAAACTTGTTTTCCAACAAAAAAAGATGTTATCTCCTTATATTTTTCTACTTCTTCTTGTGTTAAATATTTTATTTCTCTTATTCTTTATTTAACAAATTCGAATACAGCGAGTTCTTTTCATTAATCGAAAAGTTTCGTACTGATTGAATCTTTCAATCGAACTGATTGCAGCCCCACGTGTACTGAGAATGGTGCAGGATGTGATGACTACTTTAAACAAGCTAATTACTTATGGATTGATGAAGTAATGAAATATTGTGAGATAATATATCGGTCTTTATTCAAAACATCGAATGACCTGAATAAGTTGGGCAAAAACCGCTTGGCACGGAACGTGCTAAACGATTGAAATTATTTTTAACGTGTTTTTTTCCACCTTTATGCGATTTTATTACTAGGTTGTGTTAAAAGTTTCAAAGAGATTTAAAAACTTTGAGTATATATTAGCATAATTAATGCAAAACCATCAGACAGTCGACATTTACAACATTCAAAGTGGTTTTTTTTCTGGAGTGAGAAAACTGTAATATAATAGAAATGATTGCAGCTGATAAAAATACGTATAATAATAAAAGTATAATTCAGCCCTTGGCAGAAAATTTTCGATGATATGCATTATTATGAAATTCACTACATTTGTGCCTTGAAATAATAAAATATTATCCCGTATAATAAAAAGGGATGAGACATGAAAAGCGGCTTAGTGCAAAGTAAATAACGACGAAACTAGTTATACACAAAGCAGGGTGGGGGGCGGTACCCCTTGGGATGAGGACCCTACTTTACCGACGTATTTCAAACAGGTACAATGCAAATTTCAAACCAATCCTGTACGAATTCAAATCGATGTAGTGCAGATGTTTTAAATTAAAATTCCCTCTTTTGCAAATAAAATTTACCTTTTTGGAAATGAAATTCAGCCTATTACAAATCAAGTACGTTTACATAGATATTATATTTAAAACCATCAAATAATGTAAATTATATACTAAGAAATGAAAAATTTTTGTACAATTCATACAATTATATAATTACATATGGAAATAAAGGTACATATGAAAACTGTATGCAGATAATTCAGTAATACAGTAATAATACTAATTCAAAGAGAACCGTTTATAAAATGGGTTATATGTACATATGTGTATATGTATA
>JBCFXI010001241.1:0-65822 GCA_038496175.1 Ampulex compressa
TTCTATGTGATATGTATACCGTAGCTCTGGTGGTTCGGAATCCACCTTAAACAGTAGGTCCTAGGCCATATGACCTTAGCAGTCGGTGCCGAAAAATGAATTAAAAAAAAAAAAAAACCTTTATTGCAAAAGAAGGTTTTACTGACATCCTTCCTCAACATCCAAAGTTCGCCCAAAATCACTAATCAATTAGCCACATCCGTGGGGAATATCGCGTAGACACGCTTGCCCAAAAACTGTTATCTCAGAACAGTATAAAAATCGGCAAAAACGATAGTCCGTGACAGTAGAAAGTTATACTAAAATGTGATATAAAATACAAGATATATGCGTTTATGGAAATGCTTCAGTTTATTACAACATTACTAGTCTATTACAATGCGCGTCTATACACCACGGCGATCGCTTTTTTCTTGATACAATATTTTGTGGTTGTTCACTAAGGCCATCGGTTACTCAATGCGTCATCAAACGCAGGCACAAAGTACTCCGCATCTCACACGCCGCATGCCAGCCCATACGGATATAAACAAAGGGCATCTTAATGGTTGATGCCGTGGTCTTAACGAGCAATAAAGATTCTACGTTCACGGGAAAGAAAAAGAATAGTTCGAGTTCTCACAGCGTTTCAGCTCAGACGCGAACCCTCATCAGGTGTATCATGAAAAGCTGCTGATCAAAATATGAAAGCATTGCAAATAATCGCTGTGTTGTCGCTTAAATCGCTTAAATTGTCAATTGGATAATAATTGTTTCTATGGATACAACATGTATTATAATATTATATATTACTTGTCGTACGTGGAATAGGCTAAGCAAGCAAATCAAAGAGGAAGGTGAGAACCGTGTGAATACCAGATTTAATGAACGAGTTTATGTCGTGTTGGCCATATTTTCTTCTATTATGATTGCATTAAACTGTGAGGATTTAAATAGATAGCCACCTACCTTGGTGTACAAAAATGGCAGTTGCGATTGGTAATAGAACGTGTTAATTCAAAAATAAAGTATGTGAAATTAACCGTGATGTGTGTTCTGTGCATATTACATAATGTAATATCTCTTTAGTATTGACCCTTTGTTGAAAATCTTAGATATACGTTCCACATTCACCAAACTTGGGTCTTTGACATCACAGGGTCAACGGAACTGTTAAACGGTCTTTTTTGACATTCTCACCTAAATCGATTATCATAAACAAGACAATCTCTTTATCACTTAGAATCCTTCGGTCAAAGGACGCCTTCTGCCCACTTAGGAGGTCGTACTATTCAATCCCACTATTATTAACTTATTCTCTAAAAAGAATACATATATAAATCCAATATAAGTCGAAATATGTTGATTTCCTCTGCAACAATACAGTTACGATATAATTAAACATAAATTAAACAAGCACAATCAGATTTGAAACGACTCGGAGCTCAGGAGTTTGATTAACGGATATCAGAAACTTCCTCTTTATATACGTCACGCACAATCTTCGAAAATTGTCCCCCTCCTTACCAGCTACGCACGCTCCATATTCCTGGTCTGTGTAAATAGTAAACGAGGATAACGCGCTGGATCGGGACTCGGGGAAAATCGGTGCGGCACCGGGGAAAAATTCGCGGGCCAAACGTGGCGGAAGGCTCCCAGGAGACGGTGCATCACCGGAGGCAGGAGATATGAATTTTTCCTCCGAAAAGGGCAAAGTGGGAGAGAGAGACAGAGAGAGCCAGAGAGGGGAGGGGGAGAAAGAGCGAAAGAGGAAGAGAGAAAGAGGAGAGAGAGAGGAATAATGAAACTTGGCGATATAAAACAAGGGTGGATGCTCCACCTGGCGCGGGCGGCATCGTGTACTCACGATATTTTCCAGAGCTGGCCGGAATTATGCGACGACGCCGCCGACGCCCAGAAAGCAGAGTCGGCAATTACGCTTGAAAAACTTTTTTCGGCCAGCGGTAAGTTTAAGAAGTGACATTCGTCACGCGAAATTAACCCCGGGCCAGCACGTGCCCGTGATACAAATGGCCCCAAAGGCGTGTTTTTTTTCGCCCTCCCCCGTCGGGGCATTCAAAAAGGATGCGCGAATGCGGCGCGTTAGGCGCCGGTACAATGAAATAGCGGAAAGTCCGGCGCGAGGCTCCCTCCCCCATTCTCCCGCCACTTTTTCGCTACCGCCAAACGGCGCCTCGAGATTCGCAAAACTTTTCGGGAAAATTACGCCGACTTTTGCGGAGATACGTGCCACTGAAATTGCCCCGCGCCGGGATTTACGCCCGCGAAACTTCTTGAATTTTGCGATCGTACCGGTGATTAACCCTTTCGCTGGGAAGACCACATAATGTGGACGATTATAAAGCACTCGACTGTGCAATGAATGGCTTACTGATGCACGTGATAAGCTACTTCGATGACATTGTTTCCTAAATATTTATTTAACGATGATCTTTGCTTGATCATCGCTTGTAGTGTATGATCTCGCTTGTAACACGATGCAGGAATTTTGACAACGGTGAGGAGATAATGCGTATTTGGGATGATACACTTCCTATTTCTCTGCTGCTGGACCGGTGTAATCTAAGAGAGGCTGGGTTTCTAAAGCAGTGTGATAATTAACCGTTTACATGCCGCGCGCTGTTGCGAAAATTCGAGCAACAGGCTATGCCTTGTTTCATACCTGTGTCTATTGTACATTACTTGGTTTATCGTATTATTATAATGATGATCGTTTATAATAATAAAAAAAAAAGAGTCCTGGTGCAGTTACCCAATGGTTCGCCTTTTTCTGTGCTTTGTTCTCTACTCGGTTTTCCACCACCTGATTTCTTCATAATCTCATCCTAATGTTATAATTTAATTAATTTATTATTTCTTCAATTTATTTATTGAGCCACACAACCGCGGCCAAAAGTATTTAATCTCTACACGCGACTGTCAACTTTTGTCGACTGAACTCTAACTCCAAAAGACCAGATGGAGGACTGGCTAAAGTGTGCGAAAGCTACTCGATATTGACCATACCTTGTATTAGAAAACAAAAAAAGTGAAGTCATTTCAATTTTATCATAATTTGCTCATAGAAAAGGAGTATCAGTAAAAACTTGCATCGACGTACACCGTATTGCCTTATATCAAAAATGAGTAAAAAAACCGCATTCACTTAGAAAATCTTTAAACTACTTTTTGCGCACTCCATTAAGCACACCTCGGTTAACACAACTCTACTGTAGCAATGCCCATTGGAAGTTACTATAGGAAGATTAGAAAGGACGTTACAAACTCCTCGATAACTTACCACTCCCGTAACCGGATACCTCCGTATAACTCCATTCGAAAGAACAGAAGCCCGATACGTTTCTCGCCTCCTCACCACAAATCTGCGTATCAATCGAAACGAAGAACCGCACCGTTGTATCGGCCAATTCATAATTGAACGATTAATCTCCATCGAATACCTCACGGCATACTGCGAGGGTGCGATATTGCATGGCACCCTCATTAATCCCAGACAAAGTAATCCTCGGATCGACGAAAAATCCTAATGAAACCGCCCCTCCCCCCTGCCGTCTGCCAGCATAGTTAGCCGGCTCATTTTGTTCCAATTCAGACAATTTGAGCGATGCAAGGTTCGTTCTTCATTGCGAACAAGTACTCGACCGGGCGATCGACCATCGGGCGATCGGGTAGGCCAGAACGGTGTAACGTGAAATTGGTACTTTGAAATTTCATTAGTGAAGTCAGGTGGCGTCACAGATTCAATTAGCTTTTTATTGGATTTCGAACTGTGGGAACTGACAAAGCGGTAACCGCGTAGCTGGCAGCCGCACGTAGGCATCCGCTCTCACGCCTGCGCCATTGCACACACGGGAGGGGGGCCTATGTACCGTACGTGTTTTCACCAAGCGCCAGACGACCCTAAACCTTTGGCCTTCGACGGGATCGATATTCCCCTACCGGATCTGGATAATCGATGCCATGATCGCGCCCTCTCTCTCCGCCTATCGATCACGTTGAAAAACCTCCTGGTTTACCTGCTCCGGCTATTTAACAGTGGAACTACGTGCCGCTGTGCCGACGTACGCCGCCCGCTGCCGGAGTTCTCGCCAGGATAAACAGAATTCTTCTACGTTGCTTGACACGAGTAATGATGAGTTGATGCTTATGGCAATCCAATGCATGATGATCAGAAATTTGACTTTGATGGTACTGAAATATGTGAGGATTGATATGGATGGTTAGGTTGAAGTATCTCTTCGCCAGCGATTTGTATTGATAAGTGAACATACTTTATTAATGTTACTATGATACAGATAATTCAGTCTTGTTTTATACTCTAGACTTTTCACTGTTTCTGATTCACACTCTACTTTGCTTCTTGACTCTGAATCTGATTCTGCTGCGTAACTCTGACACTGCTATCGTGACTCTCTGTGACTCTCTGCTCTGTTCTCTGTGCCTTTCTGTAACTCTCTGCTCGGTTCTCCGTGACTCTCTGTAACTAACTGTTCTTCTTCTTCTCTAATGTTTCTGTATGCAACTCCCTACTCCCTTAGTTGTACACATTCACATAACCATCGACCACGTGCATTCTTCAAACCATGCGTTACACAAAACTAAACCATGCACTCTGTCCCAAGCGCTCTTCTTTCATCGTCTTATAGACCATACACTTTTCCTTCGGTCGCTTATACTCTTCAAAATATTTATCCATTCTCACACCGGATTGTTTTCATATTCCCACTATTATTAGATATAGAAAAGAACTACACTAATAGTATCCTGAGCGAGATGGTTTCATATTAGAATAGAGCAACATATGGTCGACCTCAAAATTGACACGCAATCATTTTGTTACGTGTATAATTCTTCTACTCACAGACTAAAGTCCGTGAGAGAAAAGTAATGGTTTTGGCACATAAATGCAAGTCAATTGAAACAACCCGCTTTAAACGCACTTCGAAATTACGTCTTAATAGAGAGGGAGAGAGACGGAAAGAGAGGGAGAGATCACTTAATTTAAAATCGTTTGTGTTTGGATCAGTCTAACGGCGACGGTCTTGGAAAGCACAGAGGTAGCTACCTATGTGTATGCATTGTTACACACCAGTGGTCCTATTGAGTAGAATAAAATAGTTAAAATGAATCATTCTTAGTTTAATTTTTCTTAGGGCGGATAAAGCATTTTTAGTTTTGCTTACAAACTTAAATGATCCCACGTACCGGGTAATCTATATATCCTGTCAGTTATGTAAGTTCTATAAGAAAATTGTTATGGATTTGCTCACAATTATAGTAGTTATTTACTTCAATTATAATATTATATTTTTACTTAAGAAAGATGTATAAAGATAAAAAGTTTATTGTGTATAGTCACAGTTAACAGTTATCCTACCACTAAAAGACCACACAACAGAATTTAAGACCATAGATTTTATAAACATTAAAAATATAAAACTAAAGGCAACACTTTCTTGCACACACATACTTAATATTCTTTATTTTTAGTACGTATACCTTAATATCCGAACCATTAGTATTGTCTTCAGTTTTGGGAATTTTAGTCAATTATAATTTTCACATAATATTTTAATCACGTTTTACGAATTTTGTACATATGATTTTCTTTAGACATCCTATGATTTTTCATTAGTATTAATTCTTTCTACATACCTTGTTCTTAATATGTGGCCTTATAGCTTAATAAGGATCTCCTATAGAGATGAAAACGTCGTACTTTTTGTGCATTAAGAGAGCCTACTGGGCCGAAACAAGGATTTTCAAATCTCAAATCATTACCAAAGGAGCGACGTCCTTTTTCATCTCTCCCTCTTTATAGGATACACTCTTTTCTCATATATTTTTGAGAAGAAGTTCAGCAAAGAATGTATCAATAAATATATGTTAATATTACATAACTTGGAATGTAACATGAACTAACAGAAAAACTAACTGAAAATTACTATTTCCTCGGTAACTTAAATTTCCAACAAATCTACATAGATATCTGTATTAATTTTTACCACTCCAAATCATTCTTTAAATTTACTTAAATACGTTGCCGATCTAACAACTACAACCTACCACAACTACCTCTTTAACCGAGACATCTTAATCTGCAATGCTTTTACCAACGTTAAATAATCTTAAATGGACCCCCGCCGATTTATAAAATTAAATCCCATCGCAAAACAAAGCGGTTTTTCGACCCAGGAAAGACGAAGCCTTCATTTACACTGGAATACGCAGTGTTTCGGTCGCCTTTCCTTTCTCCTGCGAGGGTAGTTTGTCTAGACAGGAAAGGGAAGCTCGGTTCCTCGTAAGACACCATTGATAATCAGCCGGCCCTCCTAATTACTCCCTTACTTCAGCGGACCTCCTTACGAATAAAACTACTACCAGTAACTCCGGTCCTTTCTCCGTTTTTTGCTCGTTCGGCACACCCTGCCTTTTCATACAGTCTGAATCGACCCCTGGGGGAACAGGAGCCACGCATAAAACAATTCGCGGAATATAATTGTATCAGAGAAAAAAACCAGTCTGTACCCATGCGTTAAATCATTCCAACGATGATGCTTTTGATCTACAGAGTGTTGGTAATAGTCGCTGCTAAGCTTTGGTCCGATTCATTTAATCGTTTATTTCAGTGTAGCGTCAAGAGGTGTAATATAAATGACTGTAACTTCGTTCGAAATAGAGTCATCGGGTACGGTTGACTGAAAAGAGTGTTCCGTTTTATAAGAAAATAATAGATACAGAACATTTTTGGTTTCATATTATTTTCTTCAATTACGTGTACAGCTAGAGGATAAAGACTGAAGGAAAAGACTACATTTGACAGGTTAGGTTTTATGTCTATATAAACATTGTGGGATAAAACGGCTACGTGCAGATAACGAAAGACACTATTGGAACAACCTAATATATAACGTCAATCATGTGTGTGTAGAAAATCGTATTTCTGAATGTTGTAAGGAGATAAATATAAAGAGATTTCAAAATGAATAAATATCTTTTGATAGCTCAATAGGAATCACATCTATCACGAGTGAAACGCCTTGACGGTTTATTTAATTCAAGATGATAATACAAAAAAACGGTCTTTTCCAGTCAACAAATCATATATTGGTTCCTGTTACGTTTCGGCGCTGGCTTCACCCCTTTTTCAGACATAAATCATCCAAATTCGGTTACAAACGTCGGATGCTTAATTCTGACAGCCCTTGGATATTTGTAAAACAAATCGGTGTCACGGAGCAGAAAATTATTTTGTAAAATGAGTTTGAGCTTTTTTTCCTGCTGTGAAAGATGGACATAACAGAGGGTTGAAATATTGTCAAATTAAATTAAATTCAAATCAAATTAAATTAAGTATTTGGTCGAAGAGTTAAAATGTAGTCAAAATTAAATATTCTCTATGTGTCCGTTCTTACATAAAAATAAATTAAAATTTATAAAAAAACATCTTCAAATTATCTGGATAATGTAATCCCTAAAATATGGAAGATCTATGTAGTGTGAAAGTCACCATAACAGTGACTTGTCAAACGGTAGTTAGGTCACCGTTTATTTAAGAAAGAAAAACTGTCCTTTGCGCAAATGCGAAATGGTTGTTATTTTTTTCTTTTGCATTACATCATTACATTATATATTTTACTAAAAATGCGTGTAATTTGTGACATTCGAGTTTTATAATGTTTCGAAAATACATATAATATGTAAGATCAACGCCTCTTGAAGAACACGTAAATTACAAATTACGAATTACTGGTAAAACCTACCAGAAATGCATATAATATATGAGACCAGTATTTTGTACTGTATTTAAATGCATTTAGTATGAAATAAGAGGATTTTCTTATATACAGATGTATAATACAAAATATTTATACTTTTTGGGATATAACAAGTGCAAGTTTTTATCTGACGCCGTATGTTTAATACGAATTACTGACATCTTCAAACGTAGAATTGATGTATATATTGTAAACTTCATATATCATTATGCCAGAGATATGTTTTATATGTGATATTAAATATCCGGCTGCATTGCAATATCAAGTGGTATTATTATTAACTTTCATCGTGCAAAAAAAAAAACCGCAGAATATATTTTTTTAAGTAAAAAAAAATCGATTACTGCTTCTCATCTTTCAACAATCGAATATCCATTTAAATTAACGAAAAAATAGTAGATACAGCAGAATATATCAAGCTACGAGTTGTGTAAAATTTACAGTCATCGAGTATACTTTTGTACTGCGTTATACTTAAATTCAATGTACTCATGTTCACCACAGTCGACAACAAAGCAAAGGTTACTCTCATTAACCTCATCTCTTTCATTTTTAAATCTATTCATTCAGAATTTGCTTGAAATACCCTTGTGGAATATTTTACACAAAAGTCAACCAGAAATAAACGAATAAAAGTAATTTATAACTCGGGCCAACATACAGTGATTAGTTTGTAAAATTACTTTTACGTAATATGTGATAGTGAGAATAACGTTAAAAATGAGTAAATGAGTATTGAACAGCGATTGAAATGAGTAAATGAGTTAATGTTAGTAAATGCGAGAGATCGAAGAGAATACGAGGCAACAGATGAAGATTGATTGGGATAAAGTGTTGTAGCTTAATTCTGGGTGATACATGGTTTCAAGGAAGGCACGTAGACAATGCTTTTGTATAAAAGGGTGTGCATGGAGAAATCTAAGAGAAATCTACGCAAAAACGAAAGGGGAAATCGAGAAATAAAGTATTGATAACGATTTATCGGAATTATATCTCAATCGCCTCAATAACACTGTAACCATATCAAGAAAAGGGGTCAAGTAATTTGAACCTTCAAATATTTCCATTCATCATTAATATCGGTAATTCTAAGACATCCAATAAACAGAAACTGGGCACGTGCAAAATTACATCGCACTATGGGAATTTTCGTTGAGAAGGAATAACCTAAAAAAGATAAAGGAATAACCTAATATCTGCTGGACTGTTTCGAATGGGTTGTTAACTGTTAACCATTCATTGCGCTCTTGGTGCACACCCATTCATAATTTTTGTTATTATTTACGTTGGTGTAAGAACAATTGCAAAGTGCTTTATACAAAAGTTATTTAGTTTTTTATGAGGGATAAGAAAACAAAATAAAAATGCCGGTCCCATTTAAAAAACCTACTTTGATCTTGAAATTACCATCCAAACGTTCACAAATTAAAACACAACAAATGGTATTTACTTTACGCCATAATATCAGGCAAATTTTATTCAAGACATTTCTTTCTACAACGCTTAGTTTTGGAGATATTCTACAGTCTCAAGTTAAATGATCCACCCTGTATATATACATATATACATACGTTCGAAACGAATTCGTAACGAAGCGGTTTTTTTATTAGTGAGCATCTTGATCTCTCTGATCTCAAAATTTAACCAGTAAGATTCAGTCATACGTGTAACGCTCTTAATCGAGTATTTCTCTGTCGTGTCATAAGATACTATTGTAATATATATCTAACCGATCTGAGGTGCACTCAACTGCGTATCGTAGAAGTCGCAAATATCCGAATTAGCTAATGCATATTTTTGTTTTTCAATCGAGAGTTTCAAGCACCGATCCAAGACGCACGCATCTGCGTATTGAAAAGATGGACGAAGTCTCCAATTCGTCCTGGTCCGAAAGTAATTTCCGGGAGATCTTCGAATCCCAGTATTTAATTTCTTCAATTTCTTACATGCCTTTTTCAAAGATACGGCTTAATTCACCACCTTATATTTATGATTTTCAACTTCATTTAATTCTTAAAATTTTACAACCTTAATCATCCGAGCCACGGTCTGCCTAGAGACTTTCTCACACACAATATCGGTCTGTCGACTAAAATTCTTATTCCCAATATAATTCACGCAAGTTGTCTTAATCGTGTCACAATCTCACGACAATCTGTTCTGCGATCGAAGCTGACCACGAATATTCGTTTCCGCTTCCTTTCAGAAGGGCATTACGCTCAACGACGCCTTGTCCGGAATTAAAACCCGAACCCCGTAAGAAAGCGCAGCAAGAAGAGATAAATGAGGTACGAGCATCGTCCACCTCCGGCCAATTTCAGCGTCTTTCCCCATGGAGACCAATGGGGGATAGCCGGCTTCAAGGCGGCTGGGGGTGCTCATGCATCATAGGTTTATGGTTCTGCAATGGCATTTATAAGGTTTGCTCGACTTGGCAAGTAAGTTCCGCCGTCGAAGCCCGCACCGAGGTTTGAGGGGCGATGCTGAGGCCGGTCATTATCAGCGTGATATATACACCGGGAGTGCTGTTAATGCGCCTTGGGGTTCCTTATTGAAAAATATTGCGTTGATTCCGCATTAAAACGGTAGCCCATTGTACTTCTCTCTTCCTCTATCTACGTTTTATCTTCGTGGAAGTTCTACAGCGCTACGCACTTTCACGACAAATTGACTTCTCCGCATGGGTATCAAGAAGGAAAAGAGACGCATCGAAGAGTACATAATATATCTGACCATATATCGGTTTTGCACTTTGATTTCGAACTTTTTTTAAAATAAATTTACCTGTTTGCACTTCACACTGGGCGTTCCGTAAATAAAATTTATTTTTCTGTAAATCGAATTCACCATCGTGGAAATCACGATATGTTTTATTACCCACTTCCTTCTCTTGTACGTGTTATATCGCGACGACGATATTGTTTGTGTAAGGTGTTATAAGTTACAGTTCTTACTGATTTTTATATCGTTCTGAAATAAAGGAATTTGTGGTTTTAGATCAAGCGTGTCTACGCGACACTCCCCTGGGATGAGGTAAATTGATTAGTGGTTTTGGGCAAATTTTGGAGGTTGAGGAAGGATATCTACAAAACTTCTTCCACGATAAAGGTTTTTATTGATATTTATAATTCAAAATAAAATCTCTTAAATTGGATTTTCTGTCCACCGCGAACTTTTCGTTTAATGCGCCTACGTTCTCTGATATGCAAACGGGTGCGCTTCAGTTATTTTGGAAATTATTTTCGAACTGGGACGAATCCGGAATTTCGTCGATTTTTTCAATACGCAGAGAAGTGCGCCTTGAATCCTTCGAGAAGTTCCGATTGAAATATATTAGTATCTTATGATTCGATGAAGAAAAACTTGATTGGGAGCGTTACACGTATAACTAAATCTTATTGGTTAAATTTTGAAATCAGAGAGAGCAAGATGCTCACTAATAGAAAAACCGCGTCGCTACGAACTTTGAATAACAAATAATGAATATATATATATATATATATATATTTGTTTTCCCTAATTATCTTTACACATATATATTTCAGTTTCAAACTGGACAAAAGTTTAGGAAGCGAGTAAAGCTCCGCGGAAGATCCTTCGAGTCTCGAGTTTCGACAGAGAGTGTGCCTCGAAGGACGCAAGGAAAAACGCTTCCAAAGGAAATCCTACCGATTAAAAAAACGAAAAAAAACACACGGATAAACGGAGAAAAAGAGCAAAAAAGGATAAAAAAAAAGAGCAGCCAACCGGTCATTTTGACCGGTTCAATAGTTCCAGCGGCAATCGCCAACTACCGGTTGCGTCGAGTTTCGAGGATAGAAAATTCCTCGAGGTCGACGTCATCGTGGATAATTCGTCGACCAGGAGGGTTGGCCAGGGGCGGTGAGGGGAGCAGAAAGGGGGGGGGGGTAATCGCGGGGGATAATACGACGGAATTGCATCGCGTCTTCGCGAAAGGCAAAAGGTAAAAGGCAGGGCGGAGGAGAAGGGGCGGTCGGTTTCGTCGGCGGGGGCTAATTAGGCCGTCGCTCTGCATATTTTAATAATCGCTTCGTTAATCTCCGCGACGCCGACGGCGATGGCGCGGTATACGTCTCCGGCCATTAATATTCAACGGCTCGCCTAATAGACACCGCGAGAGCTGCGCTCGTGCAACGGACAGCGGCACGGACTTCCACGCGGAAGATCAGAGTTCGAATCTCGTCCATGGCTGATGGACTATTTGCCGCGCGCGCTATCTATGATATACCGTGGCCCCGCTGCTTCGGGATGGGCTTTAAACGGTGGATTCTAGGCCCAGTGACCTTGGTAATTGGGGAAGATTCGCGGAGACGTATCGTACAATGTGGTTGTGTTGCGTAAGGGGAATGTTGGCGTTGTTGTTTCTTGGATTTCCGGCATCGACTTTTGTGCTCATTTTGCCGTCGACCTACTGTTTAACGTGGAATCCGAATCACGAGTAAGGGGAATATATCACATAGATAAGGCAGCTCACGAATTAGTAGAGCGAAAGAAGGAAGATGATCGAGATAAGCGAGCGAAGGGACAAGAAAAAGGGTTGTGTCCAGGGGTTTATGGTAGAGAAATATACGTTTTGTTGTTCGATAATTTCACTCCAGTGTCGTTGGCCTTTTTCCTTTTGCACTACCCTCACGGTTGGTTCAGGATTCGTCTTAAAGAGTAGGTCTGAGGTCGAGCAACTTTTGATAGAAAAAATGAATGGAATGACAAGGAAATAGAGTTACAATATAACTCCAATATATTATATTTTATAAACAAACACCAGTTCCCTTTCCTCCTTACTTTCCATCGATATCCAGCAGCAACCGCCAAATTTAGCCCAGAACCCATTATGCGAGCCAACCTCCGAACCACGATACCCAATTACGTCGAAATTCCATCAAACGATCCCTCGATCGTTCAAACGTACGATTAACGTAAGATAAAATACAAACGATGAACGATCGAAGGTAATGAGTCGCAGGATTTTCCAACTCCTTCCAATGGGGCAGGTAAATAATTCACAGCGTCGCTCGGATATTAGGGAACGAGGGGGACGATTAATTCTTCCCTGCAAGGGCAGAGCGTGGTATTTACCGGGCAACCGTGGGAAATAAAGAATAGCGGGTGTAGAAATTCGAGGGAGGAGCAGGGAGTGAGCGAGAGGGAGAATGAAATTGATGGGCCCTCGGCCTGAGCGGCAAACGAAGATCTGCTGACCGACGAAATCAAGCACCCTCCAATTTTCTCCTGGAAATTTGAGGCTTCCCACCCTGGATCGATGTCCTGGCAATGCGCTACGCTAATCTCCTCGCAACCTTTTCTCCAGCGCTCGGTAACTTTATTCCCATTTCGCCATTTAAAAGATATTTCATGTCGCTCTTGGTTACTAGTTTCACAATTTTTTAATTACGATACCTGGTTAGAAATCGTGGTTTACGGATGTTATCTTACTGGTAAGAAAACGGAAGTTTTTACGGTTCGATCGAGAGTATTTTGAGTCGTAGGGAAGAAGAAGAGATTTTCGTTCCGCGTCTATATTGAAGTTCTTACTCCGTACCTCTTTAGTTTGTTTTCTAAGACTCAGCGCCAAGGCAAAGATTCAGAATCCTTTCGATGACGCTTGCTACGGAAACTTCAAATACAACAAAATTAATCGAGCTCCTCGAATTTTGTCAAAGTTGGCATACACCGAAGATCCAGAATAAAAATAAAATCGCGCTCACGCGGGTTAGAATTAATCGAACAAACGCAATCAAGTTCCTCGAAGCGTGTCAAAGTCGCATATCATACACCAGAGACTCAAAGCAAACGTGAAATTTCGCGCGAGTGGCTCACGATGAACCAAATCGATCAAACCGGTCCTCGAACTCTCTCAAAGTTGCTCGCACCGAATAAGCGCAAAATTAAGGTGAAACGTGGCGTACAGTAGCTCAGAACGAAGCGAGCCGAAATCGGAGCGCGGCTCTGCGCTGCGGGGGTGTCGATAAAAATTACACGTCGTAATTAACGAGGAGAGCAGGTGGGAGGCCGGGCAGAAAGCCGGGGGCGGATTTGGCCGCGAGCATGCCGGCGCCCATGTCGTTTAGCACAATGCCGCCCTCACAATGCGCCAATGTGAGATCAGCCCCGTGAATTTACAAATCCGCGCGCGGCCATTACCCGGCTTAAAGCCCTACGTACGGGCATCGACACGTCCGCGCCGATGGCCCCGCTCAATAATACCCTCTCCCAGGATTTGCAAAAGCAAAATTGCCGGTTTAAGCGTCGGTTTATCCGCCTCCACCTCTCGAAACTTGTAAATCGATCCGAACACCTCTCTCGATCGTCGTGCGTCGCCTCGAATGCGGCGTTGGGACTTTGTTGCGTTGGTCGTCTGTGGGATTAGAGGTGTTCAAAGCGGTGGCGGATAATACTTGAGAGATACAGTAATGATAATGATGATGATGGTAATAATGATGATAACGATGACAATACTGAAGTTTCCGCAATAGTTTGAGGATCGTGCGTGCGCTATTGTCGCTTCCAACTGTCCCAGAGGCAATGCTCTGGCTTCGTATCCCCGATCTGGCGAGGATTTGCAAGAGCAAGATTGCTGGTTCAAGCGTCGATGTACCCGCCTTCGGCTCTCGAAAGTTGTGGATCGATCCGAACGCTTCGATAACTTAGTTCCAGTAGTCGCTTGTCGAGGAAAAGCTGATCGGAAGAAGTAACGGGCCACGTATTCTGTGACGCTGATATTTTATGCGTACTCGAGTACCTTGTGCCTTAACAAATATTTAGAGCGATACATTGAATAATCAGAGCGACATCTAAATTTCTCAATATTTGAAAAGTTTGTCAATAGGAAAAATAAATATTGAAAAATTGAATATTGAAATATTGAAATATTGAAAAAAAAAAAAACAACGGAGTGCCATTGTTACTTTTAACGACTTCAACAATGACATTTTCTAATCCTGGCGAAAAACACAGAAATCCCGATAACCAAAAATCCGAGTAACCAAAAAAACCATTTCGAATGATGCGCGACCAACCTTGTCACGATGAATACGCGATTAGCCATTTCGCGGCTAAAAGAGATCGGTTTTGCGGGAATAATAGAGAGGGGACTATTAAACTGGTAAATCGTTAAATCCGCGCCCGGATTTTTCCAGCGTAAAACTCTCGGTTTACCGCCGCATTTTAACAGCGTCGCGTGCCGGTTGATGCTTTTGCCCTCTGTTTCTATTTAATGTTGCATTCATTATGCGCCGCCACTCGATGCAAAGGTGCGTTTCGTGCAACAGGGTTTTCGGCTCCGATCGTCGCACCCTGGGGTGTGGATTTTTTAATCGAGGCGCGATACGATAGCGCTTTCGAACGACAATTCGTTTGAAGCGACGCACGAATGAAAATATGTTATTGCGGCAGAGTGGAAATATGTATAATATTATAATGAAGTGCAAAATGTATCGTGGCAATTGTGTAAATTATGAGTACAAGGGGTTAAAAAGATTTTTCGATTATCTTTATCGCTGCACGTTATATATTAATAATAGAAATATCGAAGGAGGGTCTACAAAATAACCGTGACCGTAGTATCTCGAAAAAAGTTCTCGAAATTCGCGGAGGTGATTATTGTAAGTAATAATTCAAATTTGATCGAAAGCCTTGGCCAAAATCGAGAGAAACTTTTTTAAAAAATCATTATATCAGGGTACACTTTATACTGAGAAGACAAGAGAAATAAATCTCGATACGTCTTATTCGCCCTCTTTGTCATGGCACAGATTAACGTACGTAATAGTTTTCGCCGAATAGCAGCCCAAACTGAGAGTATTTCGTATTCTGGCCAATGAGATTCCAGAGTTAGGACATTTACACGCTCTTCGTAGGGATGTTCGCTGAAAGGTCGGCTTAAGGAAGAGTTGTTTAAACATTTAGCGGCTAAAAGGTGGAAAATATGTCCGTGAATACGTTGATTCCAGGATCGCAGGTCCAAAATACGGTGCAAAGTAACGCGTGCTTCGCTAAATATTCGCAGAGCTTCTGGCGGAAATTCGGAGCAGCGGTGTAGCGGTTTACTTGCTCGACGAGTTTATTTCATAAATTGGTCGCTTTTACTGTCCCGATGAGTTAAAGCCGCATCCTCTTTACCGCTTGGACGACGCGCTTTCCCGTTATTTAACTCATCGTTCTGCACTTCATTTTCTCCATTATTCACATTCCATTGTTGCCGTCTGAATAAAACGCACGTCGGTTTCGAAGTTATGCACAGGTCGTGCTGCAACATACGCATTGTAAAAGAATAAGATTGGGACGTGGGTAAATAATATTTTTTTTTAATTTTTAATAAACAGGCGTCGACCTCTAAGCTTAGAAATAACACCTTTTTTGCTTCGATTTCCTTCAGGATAAGAGAGATATCGCGCTTGAAATATACGAGGTGACTAAGATAATTGGGGTAAGTCCGAGGTGTAAGAAATTAATGAAATACCGACACAGGAATATGGCTACATCGAACCTTTGCCTTTCAGCTTTAACGTCGAAACATCAGCGTCACTAAATTTATGGACCTTCATCCGAAGAACAACCGTGGAAACGGAGGTCGAGCCTCGTCGCTAAGCAAAGCTGCGTACGGGATTATATCCGCTTTGATCGAGTGAAATATCGGTGTGAAAATACACGAAGCAATTACGTTATACGCGATAAACACGCAGAATAGTAAGGCAGTGCAATATTAATATTGCATATTCAATGCACATTCCTCAGTAATGCCGAATTGCAAGAATATCGCGTAATTTGGGAAATTTTTACACTTTGATCGGCAAAGGGACAATTAGCGATTTTATTTCGAAGTCGGGCCTCATTCAACACCGAGCACAGTTGCGTACGAAAATGATATCCGCTTTAATAGAGTGAAATATCAGGGTGGAGGTACGCGAAGTAATTACGTTGTACGTTGCGAGTACATAAAACGGTAAATTAATGTAATACCAACATTCCCATAATCACAATATTCCACCTTACGTCCTCCAATAATTTAAAACAACGCGAATATCAAAATATCGACATCGCGCTTATCGTTCCGTACTTCCGTTTTCATTAACAAACACAAACTCGCGATTTCCATTTCAAGTCGAGCCTCGTCCAACGCCAATCAACGCCGCGCACGAAAATGATATCCGCTCTGATCGAATAAAATACCGGAGTGAAGATACGCGAAGCGATTACTTCGTACGAAGCAAATACCAACAACTTGGCTAATACTTCCTCTCGCGCAAACATAATACCAACACTCTTATAATCACCGTGCATCCTATATTCCTCAACAATATACAATTACACGAATATCAAAACACCGATATCATCCTGATCCTTTCACTTCTCTCTTCTCATTAAGGAACACAAATCCGTGATATCCGTTTCAAGTGGAGCCTCGTCCAACGCCGATCAGTGTCGCGCACGAAAACGAAATCCGCTCTGATCGAGTGAAATCTCGGGGTGGAGAAACACGAGGGGATCGCGTTAAAGGGAGTAAGTTGGCAAAGGGGAAGGGCAGAGTGCGGCAGATTGACGCACGCACAGGCGCGATCGAAGGGGCGATAGGACGAGGTATCCTATCGTAAATACCTATGGGCCGATGGCTGTTTGGCCGGCGTCCAATTGGCCCGCCTAACTTTATGAGCGATGATCAACCTGATCGGCCAGGCCCGCTAATGAGTATCCCGAGCACGCGACGAATCGCGGGCCGGTGCCACGACGAGCGATGATTAAAAACGCGGATCGCCCATCGGCAGACATGGATCCTTTACTTGCGAAGAGCGCGCGCATTCAAATATTCGAGAATAAGATGGGATATGAAGATGTTTGTATCCGCTGGTTCTGTTTGAATGGTATATATACGATGGCACGATACTCCAAGTCATCTTGCTGGGTTAATTAATTGAAAGTAGATGTCGTGGTCTTGGCGAGAGATGAAGAAAATAGTGGTACGTATACGATTTTTAAGAGACATTGGTTAACGATAGCTGTAATTTTGCAATGCTTGGTTCGAATCTATCGCCACTTTTCTAGCAAAGATCATTAACAAAACTTTCATTGACAAAACCGCGGAGGTTTCCCAATTTTTCACTCGAACCTTCCGCCCTCTGTTTATTCAAAATTTGTTTCCTTCATCGATAAAACGACAAAGGTTTCGAGTCTGCAACTCGAATCTCTCTCCACTTCTCTCCTAAAAATCGTGCCTTTCATCCACAAATCCAGGCGGATTTTCCAGTCTTTGACTCTAATCTCTCGCCCCCTTCGTCCTCCGCAAATTCGTATCTTTCTTCTGAGAAAGCAGCGGCAACGTCACGCAATGCATACCAATGCGCCGATCAAAGCTTAATCCTGGCCGATGCGCTCCCGGTGGCGGCTCCGCACGTGCATCCGCGAGACGATCGCGCATCTCCGGACGATTACGAAGCCCCGGGCGGCCCTCGATGCCAGACAATCGCGCCGAAATTTCTCCGCGAGAGACCTTTGTGCCCGTCCGTTTGTCGCCTCGCGGCAAACGCCGCAACGAGGGCCGCGCTTTTTCGGCCTTTTTCGGCTCCATCGAAGATATAACAGCGCCGCGGTGTGTCTAGAAAGGAAGCGAAAGCCGTGAAATTGAAGCCGCTGATTTTAGAAGGTTGTTTCGATGATTTTATGTAAAATCGATTGTGAGGCAGCAGTTCTATGGTATTTGGGTCTTTAGCTGCGCGCGAACAATGCCGTCCTGTGTTATTGATAAATCGATGGCGCTCTTGACTGTAATATATTTGCAGTTGTTAAACAATACTCTCAATTGTAAATCGTGGATAAATATGAAAGGAAAATATAAGCTCGATAGCAAATTAATCGGGTATTTCCATATCTGATCGATTATCGAGCACCACGCACGATCACAAATCGTGAATTAAGAATTTTTTACAGCCCCATCAAATAAAAAGGAAATAAAAATAAACATCGACATCGAAGAAAAAAGTATCAAAAAGGATGTTAGCTCCATAGGAAATGAATCGGGCACTTCTGTATCCAATCGATTATCGATCAGCACTCTCGATCGTGAAGCGAGGATAGAAAATCTTTGACGGTTTCCAAAATAGAAATAAACGTCGATATCAAAGAAAACGGCATCGAAAGAAACATCGGCCCGCCAGGAAATTAATCGGGTACTTCCATATCGAATCGATTATCGTCGATCGCCAAACTCGATTCCGAATCGCGGAGAACAAATCTCGCTGGACTTCGGTAACGTCTAACAAAGAAAAAAAAAAAAGAGAGATCGCCAGCAAACGTAGAAGCGCGAAAGGAAATATTGGGTCGGCGGAAAATGAATTCCGTGCCTTTACATCGAATAAATAATGGTGGCAATTACCGGCGTTCGGAGTCTTTTTGCGAGCCGCCAGGGATAACGAACTTCCCCTTTCCAGCTTGCGTGGCGCAAAATGAAAAAGAAACAGCCCGACCAAAGGTGAGCCGTGCCAAAGGAAATATTTGCCCGGTGGCGAGTTAATTCGGCGCCCTTAACGTTTAATCAATTGTTGCTGCCAACCCTCGCAATTCCGCGACGGCTTAAATTGGGCGCGAACCCCCGGAAATTCCGCATATCGTTAATGGCGAGTTCGAAATTTAATGAATGCGTCGAACGATATGGAAAATGGAGGATAGAATTCCATGGGAATCCGGCGTTTGGTTCGTTTATTACTTGGCTTGCGCGCGTCGACTTTGGAAGGCCGCTGTCGTTGAATTGTAAACGCGACTGGAACCGTGGAATATCGTTACGACTGTGGGGAAATGATGTGGATTTTATACTACGAATTTGGACTTTTATTCTTCAAACCCTTTGCTAATCAAATTTGACATGTCGTAGATCCAGTTATTTTTTTTTATCGACCAGGTGTTTCCGAAGATTAAAGTTTGAAGAAATATTTTGGCTCATTTTCGGACAATTAACATGATTAATCGTTTTGTCCCAACCGTTGCTCCAGCAGATTGCGATAATTATTTAGCGAAAGTGTATATAAAATTGCAAGTACGTACGTAAGAAGTTTTATAAAGAAATCTGTGTATACGGTATATGTATAAATATATTTTATAATCAATAAGCTTTTTTGTAATTTTATCTCACTTTGCATTACTCCGTGTTCAAGTATTATTACATACGTGGAATAATATTTTTTACCATTGATCTATCGATCGTCTTCTCTTCCTTTAATGATATACGTAGTATACTTAATGTAGTATACAAAACCTTGAACACGATGCTAATTCCAGCGTTAATAATTTTCCTTCTTCATCCCTAGAAATGATCGCGCTCGCACTCGTCCCTCGAGAAACAAAGAAACCGAGCGAGAATCCGAAGAATTCCAAGTCGCTGCAACGAATTCCTTCAAAATCGAATTTGCGGGAATTTGCGAAAAACTTAATATGCCTTTTCAGCGTCTTCCTTTGATCTTCCGGCGAGGCAATTTGACTTTTAGACAGTCCTCCATGGACGATGGGCTCAAGCCCGATATTCCCGGGACACGAAATTGGTTCCCTCTCCCATCATCGCGAATAATCGGGAGTCTACTGTATCCGATCGCGCGCCCGCGCTTCTCTCTCCTCGAATGATCCTCGATCCTGAGATATTTGTCCCGACAGATGTGCTGGAAATGTCAGCCGACATCGTGGAAAATCCATGCGGAAGATTCCGCGCGAGTCTCGAGGAAATTCGAGCGGTTCGCCGTTTTATCTCCGCTCCTGCCACGGACATGTTTTCATATTCGCGTAGACAAACGTCGGGGACAAATTCAAATCGTTCGCGGGCTATGAAGATATTTTAGACTGTCCGTCAACTTAGTTATTTTATCATCACAGTGGTTGAATTCAAAACGTTGGCTGACTATGGAAATACGCTAAACCGTCCGCCGACCAAGTTATTTTATCGCTACAAAAGGCAAGTTCGAAACGAACCTGGAAAATATCCCAGACTATCAGCGAGCTTAGTTAGTTAACGATTACAAAGCACCGGTCGCCTTGACATTAAAGTCGCGTAATCGGCTCTTAGCTGCACCGTCTTTCGGAAGCTCTTTACGCACGACAGAGCGTAAGAATACGACTCCTAGAGACTAGAGAATAAACCGCGGCTATAAATGTATTTATGCGAAAAGCTTAACCGCGCTTTTCATCAAACGCAAATCGATTGGCGCCTCGATATTTGGACCACGTCGTCGGGATACTGAAGCACGGTGCGGCAGGTCAGAAGCTCTTTATCCGCGGCGCAGCTTAATTAGGGAAACTTAACCCCGACGAGGAGGTATTTATCCGGCTATTTATCTCAATTCTTCGTGGAAAACCGGCCGGGTAAGTGCGCCTCCCGGAAGAGGAGCGGCTGCTGGAAAATTTAATCTGACAACTCCCCCGGAAACGTTCTCTCTCTCCTGCCAGGTCTTGAAAGCGCCCTGGGCTTTTCGGCGGGCTTAAGAGTCCTCGCATAGAGCCTCGCTGGTGTAGCGAATAGAGGCTTGGACTTTTAGGAGGAAAGTCAAAGGTTGGAAATCCACCGCATCGGCCCTGGAAAATCGTCCACGCGATATTCGTGGGTCTGGTCTTTCGGAGTCAACCTTAACGGGTAAGTCCTGGGCCAAAGAAGCCTAACGGTCGGTGCCGAAATTCATTAAGCAGAAAGAACGACATCTATTCAACGAAGCGGGTTTTTATGTAAAAGAGGAGAACGACGAAATTGAATTCGAGTTTCTAATTCGCGTGGAAGTACAGTGACGTGGTCGATAGAGGATTGAACTTTCAGATGGAGTATCAATGATTGGAATCGAGTCAACCAAGTCTGAAGAATTTTCCACGCGATACGTACACTATAGCTCCGCTGGTTTGGAGTCCACCTTAAACAGTAGATCCAAAGCTGAATAACCTCAATGCCAAAATCAATAAAAAAAAAAGAACAACCATTTTTAACGAAGAAGATGTTTATATAAAGAAGAAAAGCAGCGAACTTTCATTCGCGCTTGCAATTCGTGTAAAAGTACGATGGTGCGGTGAATGGAGACTTGTACTTCCGGAAGAGAAATACAAAATTATTCTAATAAACACTCTGAAGAAGCAAACATTTTCATCAATTTTTCATCCGAACATCGGCAACGTGCAAAACGTCCGGAGGAGTTTACACGCGGTCATTGTCTGGAATATGGGCTCGAAAGGGATTAGCGAGTGCGCGCTGGAAATTATTATCGGCCATTATCGGTCGTCGGGGTTAAAACCGGAATCGGATATCGGAAAAGCGTTAATTGAATAACGCGCAGAAACTGGAATTGGTCGCCGATCGGTTTCTTCGATCGGGCCTTCTCTTTCTCTCGGTGTTCTTCTTTTTCTCCAGACTGGTGACTCCTTATTTCCTCTCGATCGAGATCGAAAAAGACCGATTCGTTCAAAGCTAAACCGATAATAAAACGGGAAGCAATTTGCACGCGATAATAACCTAAATAAGAGAAAACATTATTTCTTTCATTTTTCGAATAGTATCTTTCGAATTTCCAGCACGCGTATGATTATATTTAAGAAAATTATATTTAACGAAAAGTTCTCTATTTTCCCTCTTACATTGTCCTCACGTTTCTCCATATTTCTTACTCATTGATCATTATCAATTAGAGAATAATTACGGCAAACAATTACCCTCTCTTTCCACTTTAAGAGAAGTATTAACTCCGCGGTATAAAATAGCATTATTCTCTCCCACTTCCTTTCCCCCCTCCTCGTCCTCTCGCGTAAGTCTTCCTGAACTCGGAAAACTATCAATTGCACGGTACAAAATAGTATTCTTCTCTTTCACTTTCTTTTTTCTTCCTCGGCGTCTCACGTAACGGGACCTTGCCAAGAGAAATGGGAGGCAATCGGCACCGAAACTTTCTCCGGCGTGTTTACCCGGCCGCAAGGCGACACTGGAGGATAATTAAAGTTGGCTCGTGGAAAAAAAGCAGAAGACGATGGAAAACAGCGGAGACTGCGTTGCGCGGAGGAAACCGACGTGGCCACCCGAATCGGTCCGTCGTTCCATGCAAAGGATTTGAGAAAAACGTCCCTCCTCGTTTACAACCGAGGATCTCTTATTCCTGCGTCGCGAGTTCTTGCGGTGGAAGTTCGACGCGTACTCGAGAACGTCCGTCGAGAGTGATATACGAGTTCTAAGTCAGTAGCCCGGAGTATACGTTGAGAAAATTGCTCACGGAGCGAATTAATGTGAATTATATTATATAATCGATTATTGCCGTGTTTATCGTCGAGTACGTTTTTTTATTTCCTTTCTTATATTTTCTTTTGTACAAAGTTATACACTTGCTCGGTCGTTCGTAATTCTTTGAAAGCCAAGCACTTCGATGATGTATGAAAATTGAATTTTTCGAATATTCGCTTAAAAATAATTAATAATAAAATAAAATTCTCGACTGGGCATTTTATATATTTTCTTTAGAAAAATGACGTATCACTGCATAATACTTTTTAATTTAAGTATTTTAATCTATCAGTTACGTGAAACAGTGTCGATTTTTCTTAAAAAGGAACCTTATTCGGAGGACTTAAAAGAGGAGAAAATTATTTCCTCTTCCAACGATAAAATTCATACGATATAGAGTAAACGTTAAATCCAATTAGAAATCCTAAAATCTAAACACTGTCCCTTACGCTTCCAAGATACAAATACACGGATATTACGCATAAAATACACATTTTTCCCGTGTATCCCCGCGTCAAGCTTAACCGCGATGCGAGTGCAAATGGTCAAAGGGTTAATCGTCGAAGGCTAAACAACTTCGGCGTATTCGGCATCCCGCGCTATCGCGCCACGAACAATTACAGATATGTTTATCGGGCCGCAACAGCCCTCGTACTATAATTCTGGGCCAGCGATACGCTGCAATAGGAAGAGCATCGTGTTCTCTATCCGCTGCTTTACTCCCGAATTTACCGGCCCTGTGTCGCGCCGCAACGCGGATCCTGGAAACGTCCTCGTATTTGCCATCGACTCCGTTTATTCGGATTTCCCTCACTGCAATTATCATTAGCGTCGCGAGCGCCTTCTGGAATCCGATATGCGGTTCGCCACTGGAAAACGATGCGACCGCTTCGTGCTGCAGAATTCAAAAATTCTCGTCCAAAGACCTCGCGAATTTCATCGACGATTTTCGATTCTGATTAGCGTTATACTCCCTTGAGATTCTTGCTCGAACGACGATGCGTAACGAGATGCGCTTTTTATAGAAGGCGATCGTGAAAAGGGTGGATATAATGGGAATATGCAAATAGTTCCTCATGAGTGGGACCGAATATTATTAGGTATACGACTTTGCTTTCGTTGATATTCCAGGATTTATTATAAAAAACTGATTGTACATTTATTATATTAGATTTATTATTATTAGGTGTATGACTTTGCTTTCGATGAAATTTCAGGATTTATTATAAAAAACTGGTTGAACATTTATAATTTAAGAGGGAAAGAAGTACACTTAATTTCTAAAAATGCGTGTATGCACTTTTTTCTTCTAAAAATTTTTCGTGAACATTTTATTCGTGATTTTTTTTTGTACAAATTCGTGGTGCTTTCTAATGAATATTTCAAACCATATAAACGCGTGGGACCAAAAGAAGAGTGTTCGCAATGCAAGGCGCGAGAAGGCAGCGAAGATCATAGATTTCTGGTACCATATAGAAATTTTATTCTTTATGGCTTTGCGTTTTCCACGATCATTCCATTACTCTCTCTCTCTCTCTCTCTCTCTCTCTCTCTCTCTCTCTCTCTCTCTCTCTCTCTATTACACATAAACGATTAGAAGAATCCTTTTACTTTTTCTCCGCGTCCACGTTCTCTTCGATGATAAAAATGACCCTTTCTTCAGTACCAATAATGCAAAGATGAACTGCATCCACGCATGACGAAACAGTACACCGTATTTCTAGCGTTGACAGGCACGTACACGCCGTGGGCATCGAGAGGATACCGGGAACACGTGGACTGCCGCGTGAAAGCGATACGAGAAAAGGGAGGGAGAAAAGTTATGGGAAAACGTGAGCAGACGCTCCTAGTCTCCTTCTCCGGAGGGAGGATGATTTTTCCAGCGCTACTGGGTCATCTCGCCACGGCGCACCGTGCATCGGCTAAGGCTAACTGGTTAGACGAGACCAATTCGTGCCGATTCGAGACTAATTTTCTTGAAAGTATGTACTCGGAATATGAAGCAATGGCTGGAGTATGGGAATAGTGATATTTCGGTTTGCGAGGTTTTTATTGTAGATTGATTTAGCTACGAGAATTATTTATCGTATTAGATCGTTAGGAAATGTTTTATCGAATTTGATGCGAATAAATAAAACTTTATTGGATTTAGTAGAATTGCTGTTATAAGCTCTTATTTATCGTTGACATCCGATTGTATAAAGTACTTTATATCGATAAATACGGAAAACAATTTTTGTCCAGGCAGCAATTCTCGAAAGCTAAGAATTCGTCGGATATAATTCGATTCCGGAGAAAACAGCGAATAATCGAAATGTAAACTATAGCGGTTATTTTCTTTTTAGCCCATCGTCAATTTTCTACAGGAAAAGGATCTATTTAAATCTGAGTATTTCATAAAAATTTACAAAAAGTCATACGATCACCTAATATATAACGTATCTTAAAATCTTTGAGCTCAGGTATTCCTCGTCCAACGCGAAACACATTTTCGATATTCAAATGTAATTAATCAAATACCCGTTTACGATTTCTCCCCTAATTAATGAATATATTCATCTAGAACAAACAACGCGCGATTCTTCTTATTCAAAATTAGTATCCACTGGTACGTTATAATAACGTACAGCACGTATGCCTCTGGATAAATTCATCCGAAAACACGATCGCATCGAACAGCCGACATTCGCAAAGGGTATATGTAAAACAAGGCAGTACGCTTCGTCGAGGGGCGAGAAATCACGGAAATCGATAAAACGCAATATTCCGTAATCCCCGGATAAGCATAGGATCGAAAGGCTCGTAAGTAAGCTTCCGGTTCTGGGAGCGTTAAAGGAGGGGCGTGGAGAAAAGTAGAAATATGCGCATACGTGGCGCTGACGTTCTCACTCCATTGGCGAGTGCACGCAAGATCGTCTTCGCGCGTCGGAAGGTTTCATCGTCTTCACGTGGAATTTCTCGTGTCGCTCATCTTTCGTAATCAGTTTTTTTTTTTTTTCAACGACGTACGATCCGTAAAAAACCAGGATAACCAGTTTGCCGCGAATTTGCTACGCTGTTCGCATAGCGGCCACATTTCTTCATCGCATAGAATGTACAGATGCGTTTTTATTATTCGGCAATAAGCGTGGAAGAATCAAGATCGCTCGTTTAGTTACTGGTCTCACGATGCAACGGGTGTCCTATTTGGAGTAAACCATCCGAGTAAAAGTATCGTATGTAGCTTGAATTGAGCATATAAACGTTAATGGGAAGTGCCGTGTGTTTCCTAAATTGGATTTCCGATCGTTACTCCTTTTCCCATAAAATCCTGGGTTTCAATTACTTAAAAGACGATTCCGTTATTGGTGAAACCTGAATAATATCGACGGTTAGACTCACCTTTGCAAGTATCCGCGATGCAGGGCACAAACATTTGCCACGTTAACTCAATCTCCATTTCCAGGATGACAATAATAGTGTAGAGAGAGAAGGAGAGAAGCAAATAAATAGAGAGGGAGGAAAAGTAGAAGAAGAATGAGGGGGAGAGGGAGGAAGACCAAGAAGCGCAGGAACCAGCGAGTGAAAGAGCAAGAGCATAATGCAAAGAAAGCGAAAGAGCGACAGAGATACGAGAGCCACACGGATAAAGCAATAAAAAGAGGCGGAGAGAGACACAAAAATACCAAAAGGGCCATAAGAGACCAAAGGAGACCGAAAGGCACAAAAATACCGAAAGACAGAGACGCAGAGATACGGAGAAACGGAGCGAGAAAGAGACAGAGATACAGAAAAACGGAGCGACAAAGGGACAGAGATACAGAAAAACGGAGCGACAAAGAGACAGAGATACAGACAAACGGAGGGACAAAGAGGCAGAGATACAGAAAAACGGAGCGACAAAGAGACAGAGATACAGAAAAACGGAGGGACAAAGAGACAAAGATACAGACAAACGGAGCGACAAAGGGACAGAGATACAGAAAAACGGAGCGACAAAGAGACAGAGATACAGAAAAACGGAGGGACAAAGAGACAGAGATACAGAGATACATGGAGGCAAAGATAGAGCGATACAGAGACACGGACATACTGAGATGCAGCGATGCAGAGATACTATGAGACAGAGAGAGGGTGGGAAGGTGCCAATTGGCAGGAGGAAAGTGCTGTAAATTCCGCGTGTATCATTAGATAATGGGGAGTGCGGGCCGACAATGCGTTCAGACGCGTCATAATTAGTTCGGTGCGAATGCAATAGGGCGGACTGTAAATTTCGGCCGCGTGAGATCCTCCGGCGGGCAAACAGCTGTTTGTCGCGCGCTCGGGATAACATCCCGGTGAAATTGATTGTCCGACGATAGTCGCGATTATCCGCCGCCCATCAAAACGCAACGGCTACGTTGTCTCGGTTTTGGGAATGAATTGGCCGCGAATATTCTCTAAAATGCGCTCATCATATCGTATTACTCGATCCGACCGATTCTCATTTAGCATTTTATTTAACGCCTTACATAAGATTTCGCGATTCGCAGTAATATTGGAATGCAGAATTATTTGTCTAAATTGTCAGAATGCCACGCTAAATTGGCCAGGTTTAGTTGCGTCGGTATCCGATTTTTTTTCCACGCTGTTTTTTGTAATACGGTTTAATTCGCGGCCTTAAACTTTACACTTTTTGTGATATCGATGTCGCTTAATTCGTAATTCAGTCAGCGTTTAGTTATTCGAGCCACGTACCAGCGGCCAAAATGATTATTGTTTCACGCAAAAGCGTCGATGTGCTCTACTGAAATTCTAACTCCCCGAGACCGGATGGAGCATTAAAATGTAAAATATAAAGTGTGCGGATAGGTGCTCTGTTGGACCAAGAATCACGGATCGTTCTTAACTGTTCGGAAAGTGGCGGTTATATCTAGAGATTAACTACTTTTTCAAACTTGACTTTCCGCTTACTTGAAATACGAAGGCTAAGTTTAACATGAATGAGGGAAACTATGATCCTTTAAAAATAAGGAATCGCTTATCGGACAGCGTGTGATTATATTAGATCGTACGATCATCGTATTATATAATTATAGATCAGATTCGACAGCTTATTCAGGACGAAAACAAGTTTTTCCTCTCGTTTCGCGCTCAGCATTATGCGAATTCAATATTGTTCTCTTAAGCTACTCGGGGAAGTTGCAAATTAAACGCATTAGCGCGGTATTACGGTTCGAGGGAAACCGCAATCAGGAAGGCGCTTACCAACGCAAGTACCATGTAATACTCTTCAGAACTTGTGAAGTGTTTGGGGGAAAAAAAGCTCCCCCCTTTCTTAATCCCCGCCTAATATCGATTTGACTTAAAACCCCCGCGACTGAAGGTAGGATAAACACAGGTGGCTCGATAAAAATCCGTCAAAACCTAACTCTGGATCTTCGTTGAGAATCTTCGTAGGGACTTTTCTCTTTCGCCATTCACTCCTCTTTTTTCGCTACTCACATCTCACTTTGCCACGAATTACGCAAAAATCCGAAATTATTATCATATATTAAAATTTCTAAGAATTGTTTTACTCAGAAACGCGTAGTGACGGATAAAAGTGGAAATATCGAGGATAACTATTAACATCGTTTCTTTCGGTATGTTCATTAACATATTTCCTTAACAAATATATTATTAATTATATTATTAAAATATATTTAATAAGCATTATATTAATCTTAATTCATAACCCGTTTTAAATAATCAAGACCACGGATCAAGTGAAAAGTACAACGACATTACACGAATACTCGAAAAATACCATTAAGAATCATCCCAGAACTACTGACAACGAGCAAGAAAATCAAAGTATATATATACAAATATTATCTTATCCCAAATCGTATTTCGCTTCAACTTTCGTTAATCCAAGCAAATTTTAATTTATAAACCTTCGCAAACATGGCCACCGCCCATAGTCGTTGAAAACACTATCTTCGCAAGGATTCCACAAACCAAGTACAAAATCACCGGCGTTGCTCGGGCGACTGGAAAAATTCTCGAACATTATTTTCGTCCAGCTAGAAATAGAGTCTCCAGCGGCTCGCGAAGGCGACAGGCAAAGCAGGCGCTTATTATACGTAACAGGCGCTCAGAAACCGATGGAATTTCACCGCGCGCGCGGTCAACGCTTCCGGGAATGCGAGCGCGTTCGTTCTAAGGAGCCGGAAAGTGCGCGCACGCCCGAGGAAAATCAAAGCGCTCCAATTGCTCGATGTCAACGCGTTCCTTCCCCCTTCCCCTGGAATTAGAAAATCAATCTTTTCGAGCGTGACGGCCGTTTGGCAATCCACGAGCCGTTCGTGAGATAAGCCACCAGGATGTGAGTCGCTGGCTGAGGCAAGAGGAAATGATCGCGGGCAAAACAGCCGATAGATCGAGCGCCGACCGGAGACTTTGAAACAGTGGTTCTTAATCGACTCTGCGCGAAATTTCGCCTACGCGTAACGTTTCTATGGATATTCTAATTTCTACTCTTATTGGATTTGGTGGTCAAGGAGGGTTGATCGAATGTCAGGATCGCGAAAGCAACGAAAATTATAGAGAGATTATTAGAAGCTGAGATAGTGATTTTGTAATATGGAGAATTTCTGAAATACACGGTACTCGGTTTTCTCTGGAATGAGGATTTATTATTTTGGTGCTATTTCTAAATAATTCCATGAACCTGATTACTTTTCTTCGTTGTCCTAATTTTTTTCTAAATACACGAATAGCATACTTATTATGTCTGAGCAATGGGTGATACTATTAATGTTAATAAAGTTGTCATCGAAACTTATAACTAATTCTACATAGATACTTGATCTTAAGAATAAGTTTAAAAAATTTTTTAAACAATTTTTAGCCACCAAGGCGTACTGTAGAATTCATATCGTAGCTTATCAAAGATTACCACGAGTATATCGGCGGTAATACATATTTGTAAATAGGGGAAACTTACGACTGGAAGTGTTCCGGTCAAAAATATAATAAATCTGGCGCGTGGCTCGTTACAAAAGGAAGGTGAGAAATCGACGTAACTAAGAGCAATTTACTCGACGATCGTAAGGCAGCTCCGCGTGCCACAATAATCCGTAAATCTTAGGCAAAACGGTAGCAGGTTCGGAGCAAACTGCGTGGATGAAGCGTTACTCGAAAGTTACCTTGAGTTATAAGCCACTGCCGTGTAACACGAGGCATTGTAATTCAAACTTGGCTACGGATATGGCTCGTAAAGCGTATAATGTTCCGAACTTCAAAAATACAGTCGTCGCTGCAAATCACCGTGTGCACGCAATTTTGAGAAGAACCGTTAAATGGTCAACGGCCAGTTGCAAAACGGAATAAAGAGTTACTTCGGCGCGTTACGAAAACGCTTTCGCGCAATTTTATACGAGTTCATGGAAATGTTATATTTACGAATCTCGTCGCGTATTTGGACATTTCGCTAAAAGCATCGATTTGTCGCAAAATATTTTTCGACGTTTATATCAATCGATATAAATCCTTCATCCGTGGATTAATTCAAAAACGTTCATTGATGTCCAAAAAGTCTATCAAACATTTTCGTAATTTTGGGCACTTTAGTCGTGAAAATTCACTGAATATACTAACAGCTGATATCTTTCAAAATTACTGTTGCAAAATTACAACAGAGAGAGAGAGAGAGAGAGAGAGAGAGAGAGAGAGAGAGAGAGAGAGAGAGAGAAGAGGAGAAAACTCACGTTAAATTTTGTTTCTTATCGCTCAAGCAACTCGTGCATACTCGTTAAAACAAAGTGTCACCAGCACTTTTCCTTGGATGAGATGAAATATCCCGAAAGGACATTTGAAAGTCTAAAAAGTTTAAGAACCACTGGTTTAAAAGTAAGAGAGAAAAATAGAGAGAGAGAGAGAGACCGAGGAGAGAGGAGAGAAGCTCGACTATAAGGTCTAGCCTCGAACGGAGAGAGTGCCTTACGTTGCTCTGCACTTCCGCTCTCCGGCTTGTAAATCGCGTGCATTGCGGTGCAGCAACCATCAAGTGCGCCGCATGCAACCTAACGCAAGGTGACCCAGAGGTATGCGCGGTTATGAAATTGCAAAATCGAGGAAACCAGTCATTTTCCTCCCTTTTCCCTCGCCCAATTTTTCGGCTTCGTATATTAAGCTGCTCGAGTAGCTTAAAATACGACTTACCCTTCTAAGAATCCAGAGCTCTGCTCGAGACTTTGTACGAGTTTGCCCGTTGCCTAAAAGCCAATCAAAGTAGATAAACCGGAATCGTGCTCTTTTTCTCGAGCATCGCGTATTTATATCTTTGCTTCACGTTTATCACCACATAAATATATCGTCTTATCGCTTCAATGCGCGTTTACCCTTCATATTCGATCGTAGTATTCGTTCTTCTCTCACATTTCCACTAATCCGCCATATTCACCGTGTCCTTGCATTCCAATTAATCGCTTACGACAAATATCAACGAGTACAAGATACGTTATAAAACTAGATTTCGAAGAAAGTATCGAAAAGAAATTCGGCATTATTCTCATTTACGTACAGTCCTCGGAGAGGTTTTAATCGATTAATAAAACGATTTGGGTTGGCCTCGGTGAAACCGTTAGTCGCGTAAGAAGGTTGCCAGCCAGGCTAAATATCCAGTCGGCTATAGCCATAAGAGAAAACGATCGGTGCGAGGCGTCCTTCCCTCCTCGGGCTCCAGCGAGGAATAATCTCGAAGGAATAATCCAGACGTTAGGCGTCGAGATAGAATCGGCCGTGCCACGATGACGTCGGTTCTTGGGGGAAACGAGGCCGAAGGAAAGGAATTTACCTCGGGCCATGTCTACGACCCATATACTTGCTCAATGAATATACTTTCCAAGGTTGGCAAACTCACCGCGATCACGGTCAGCGAAAGGTCTCCGATCGAGTCGTCTCGAGTGTGGGGAGGGGGAAGAGGGGGGATTTTCGGGGGTGTTTCCGCGAGAGAGACTACTTTCTTAGGCGTATTCACTCCTGTCGATCTTCTCGCTCGAGGAATCGAGTTTGGCCCGAAAAGATCGGTCCTTGCGAGCGGTAATGAGCGAAGTTGGAATGGCTGTTAAGTATGATAAAAGTCATAGGTACAGATTTGGTTATCTCGATAATACTGTGCTCGTTCCACGATGCTCTCCACGCTTTTCTAAAATGTATTCTCCAAAATTCGGGGTTTACAGAGAATAAAGGCTTTTCCCGAAATTCGAGGCTTTATCTTAAAAGAGTCGTTATACATTTATGATTCAAAGTATCGTTGGCCACTACTCTCTGCCATCTCAAGGAAATATTCTTAACGTTACGAGCACGGATATAAAATTCTGTACGCACCACCATGCGTGGTCCCGTATAAAGATACAATCGAGATACGATATTCACTCTCGCGCCGTACAATCTGTCGCGCGGCCACGTCAAAAATCCAGAAAATCGCTCGGTTCTGCGTGAAATTGGGGGCAATTGGTGGAAAAACGTACCGCTCAGTCTACCTGGAATTCCCTCCAAGGATCCCACGAAGAGCGCGAGGAGGATCAAAGCGAGTTGTCTCCTCGCCATGGCGTGTCGCGGAAAAATTCCCAAGGCTCGGATCCTCCTTCAAGGGAGCATAAGTCCCGCCGATTCCTGCCGTTCACTCCAATCCTCGTCTCGATTCGGATCGAACCTTCCGCCCACGAAAATTCCTTCACTCGCGGCGTCGCGCGCGCGCGATCGGCACTTTGGCGCGATCGCCTTTCCAGCCTCGATGGGCGCACTTTGGGACTCGGTGTTTCGCTCGTCTTTCAAAGGCGAAGCCGAGCGGCTGATTTGGAGGGCGAAAGCGAGGATTACGCCTCGAAGTTGAAGTTACGGCTGCGGTTGGCGATAAAATTTCGAGTTACCTCTTTGGAAGGAAGATCGAGGTTGCGTTTCTGGATGTAAGACGTGGTACTGATGAGGATGAAAGTTATGATCGAAGCTTTAGACGGTGGTTTATGATCGAAGTAATGCTGGGAATCGAAATCAGATTTACGAGGATGGAATGCTCGCCGGGAGTGGGTTTTAAGATGGACTTCCGTAGCTGTTAGTTAGGATCGCGGAAAAGCTAATGCTGGATGAAGCTCGAGAGTCAAGGGCACATTTGAATGGCCTACTTCAAATCTAGGCCAAGATTAATACTTTAGAAATTAACATATGTGGATCGAATAAATGATAAAATAGAAAGCAAATGCATTTTTTAGATCCAGTTTAAAATGCCTCGAGACAGAGTGAAACGATTCGAATCGAGATCGAGGAAAAAATTCAGACCCAACGAAGCTATAATTCCAACTAAACAACAACCGACAATTTACAATTCAACAACTCAAGCACCAAATCACGCTTCAAAATCAGCACCCAAACTCGCGAACCGGAATACAACAAAACCAAAAACTCAAGTCTTGCCAACGAAGCTACAATCCCAACTGAACAACAACCAATAATTTACAATCCAACAACTCAAGCACCAAACTACGCTTCAAAATCAGCACCCAAACTCGCGAACCAGAATACAACGAAACCAAAAAATCAAGTCTTCCCAACGAAGCTACTATTCCAACTGGACAACGACCAACAACTTACGATCCACCAACCGAAGCACCAAATTGTGCCTGAATAATCGTCACCCAAACTCGCGGACCGAAGCGCGGCCAAACTCAAACCCGCGATTGGCACTAAGGACGAAGTCGCGATTCACGTTCGAAGGCTCAAAACACTGAATCGCGGCCGAAAAGCGTGACCGAAAGTACGGCCGTGGATCGAGGTCGGCTCTTCCGGCGAAGATCGAGACCGAAACCGCGGATCGAGATCGAGATCGATGCTGCGGCCCGCGCTGCCAGCGGGTGAATGTCTCTCGCGCACGTGCGCTGCGTTGAATTTCTCGAAGCGAGGAGTTACGAAGCACTGGCACGGCCGTAGAATGTCGCCGGTTTTATCCCAGTCGTTTTCGATCGGATCGCGGCCTATGACTTAACATCGAGACTGTCGAAACGCTTGGAACGACGAGCCTGCGAGTTTTCGACGCAAATTACGGAGATTCGGTGGCATTACATCTCTCGAGATGACAAAGGTTATTGTTTGGTTGTGCGGAAGTGTGTTATTTGATTTCTTTACAGTCAGGATCTTATAAAAGAAAACCAATTTGGAATGTTTCGATTCCTGTGCAAAGTCCTGTATACGCTTATATTGGTTATATATCAGTACTGAATTATACATTCGCAATGTATCGGTCGTTCGTTATATCGAGTGCATTATATAAAGACAGGTGTTCAATGTAACGGGCGGCTAATATAATATTCGAGGTATTCGCGGCTTGAAAATAACTCCACGAAAGTCGACGCGTACCGTTTTTGTTACGAGATCGTGGCTCCAAAGGAATCGACTGATAAGCTTCTGGGCACTATCGAGCAGCGAGGAGCGATTAAGATCTCGCTTTCATGAATATATGTATGCACTTTTTACCGCACTCCGTTTCTTAAGCTTTGCACAGAGGGGCGATATACCTCGAGATAACGGCCGATTGTTCCAGTGTTAAATCTAGGCCGGAGTTACGACACGATATTGGTGTTACTGTCAAAACTTTCGATCGAAATCTACGAGACCGGTATCGAGGTTGAAAGTTAAAAAAGGATCAAGGCCGAAGTGGTTAATGGTCGAGGTTGAAAGTGTAATTTCACATTTAATGACGCGTGATAATACGAAACAATCGGAATAAAAGACTACAAATGCATACGAAGGTCCACGAATTTTATTCTATTTAAATAAACAGATAATACTACTTCCCATAAGTAGAGAAGAGCGTCTATTTATTGAGAAATGCATAACTTAGAGTATCACACCTCTTTGTGATCCTGATCCTAGTTTGACTGCGTCTTGGTATTCTTTGCTAAACGATTTCCAACTGTTTTCCTCGCACATCGAATAAATTCTCGTCTGCTCTTCTATTTTACGCGTGACATTCGTTAATCATAACGCCCTTTTGAGAACCACCTTCCACCCTTTATCCTGCATTTTGAGGAACAACTTGAGTATAAGCCGCAAAGTGAATTGGATCGCGTTGGACGGATTAAATTTCTTGGAGCCCGAAGGATTAGCGTCGATGGTATCATAATTCTATAACGCGGATCGACATCCTCGTCGTCGTTCGAAATGGGCTGGAAATCCCCGCCTCGGACGAAATCGAGCGTCGAGGAATCGAGAGGCGCTCGTCGAAATCGCCGTGGGCTCCGGCGAGGATTTCGATGATCGACGCGCAAACCGCCGGAGAGATTCGTGACGGATGAATTCGCCGAAAGTGAAAGTCCGATTTTCAGCGTCGCTCAGTTCGGCACAAGCTGGATGGATGATTTAATAAGCGGCTCGGAGCCACGAGAAATACGTTAAAGGACTCTTAAAAAGTTCGAGCCGTGAAACGACGGCGGCTTTGGGATCTGGAGCCACGAAACGACGCTGGGATTTCTCGCGAAAATAATCGCCGCGCTCGACGAACGATAACCGTGAAATTAGAGGAAAGACGCGAAAGATTGCAAATCTTCGTGATATCGAAACAGGGAAAAGACCGTAGAACTCGCGAAATTGAAGACTGGAATGAGATACGTGATGTGCGGAAAAGATTATACGAATACGTGTAATACTAAATGGTTATATACCATATTTATATGCAAATAGTAACGTGCAAAATCGAAAGAGGGCAAACAGTCGTAATCCTCAAAAATACCCGAGGCCATGCAAACAACCACGACGCAAAGACACTCGACGAAAAAGCGCGGATCCTCGACGGACTTTCTCCCGACGATCTTCCACTAACCATACCAAGTCTCGAAAAATAAATCTCCATAATACATATACAAACCGAAAAGCTTCCAAACGATCGTAATGCTCAGAAACACGCAACAAGAGACTGCCCAAATTACCACGATGCGAGAAAACTCAACGAACTCTTGCAATTCCTCCAAAAACCTCAACTTAATCTATTTTCATCAAAACCAACGAACTATCGCAATTCTGCCAAAAACCTCACCTTAATCTATTTTCATCAAAACCAACGAACTCTCGTATTTCCTCCACAACCTCACGTCAATACATACCATACCAAGCCTCGAAAGAGCAATCGACCACGATAAATCCACAAACTCAAAAGCGTACCAACAATCGTACTTCTCCGAAACGCATGAAAAAGGACTGGCCAAAGGACGAGCGGGGCAAGAAAACTCGTTGATCTTCGAAAAACTTAGGCGCCAGGATGTGCGTGCAGCGATCTACCTTAACGCGTTGGTCGCTCGTGGCCAAGGTCCCGGCGCGCGGACTTTCGCGAGCGACGAGGGCGCCGTCGAGAGGATATTCGGTCCTCTCGGTTGCAGTGGGAGGCGCGGGATCCTCCTGGTAAACCCACTGAGGCCAACTACGAAGAACTGAGGAACGGCGGCCTCCTGCCTTCGCTTTTCAATCGGATTCCGCACCGGCCGGCCTTCACCGGGCTCGGATGCCGGACGAACACCCCGGATCGGTCCTCCGCGTGCCCGAGGAAGGTACGTGGCTCCAAACTGGAAATCCTTCTTTCGCCACTCGGCCCCCTTTCCTCGCTTTTCCACCTGGAGGAAGAGGCGCGTCTGATGTTCCGAGGAACGAAGAGCCTGGCGGTTCTTGCGCGACGAGCGTGGAAGCGTTTTGTATCTTCTGGTGGCAATATTACTGTACCTGTGTATCGAGGTGTGTGTAGCGCAACGTGTTGTTAAAGCGATGGTTTATCGAAAAGATTGAAGTATATACTGGTAGTATTGATGATATCAAGGAGGAATGAGGGTTGGTGATGGATATGGAATTGGGTGTTGTGCTTCTTGACTAATAGCTGCGTGGTACTTGTTGTGTGTCCGATGAATTCTCTATTGAGAGTCGATAGTCGAATGTCTCTTTACAACTCGAAAGTTAAAAGTAAAGAGTCTAGGTACAGTGTCTTTTGAATTTATATTTTATTGAACTTTTATATTGAACTCGACGTCCTGCTTGATGGATGTTTAGGGATTTTCCCTTCTTTCTGCGCGGCGGATGGGTTATCCTTATTCTATGGATCAACATCGCGGCTTAGAAACCTCGCGCATCGCGTATAGATACTGTTTATCAGTTTGAACAAAAAGACCGTGGAGAATAGAGGAGTGATTCGTGATCATTTTTGCATAACGTTTTCGCTTTTGACTTGTTTTTATATTTATAGTACCATTACGCTTTTCCCAATTTTATCGTCACTCTTGATGAATCGATGAATCTTGCTGCGATCGATTTAAATTGAATCGAAGACAAATAATTCTATGGAATGATCGGCACATAACACTACACGAAATAAATCTGAAAAAAACAACACGGACATAAGAAATTTCTATAAGACATCTCAGACTCGTGATTGTGACCGCCTTCCCGATAATACCTTAACTTGCTAGCGCTGCGTGAGGACTATACTCGAGAAGCAATGGCGTCACTTTTGAGAAGATACTTTGAGCATACGCGTTACTATATAAAAAAAAAAGGCCATTTGTTTATGACGCCATGCAAGAGCAGCGGTTTAAGATAAGAGTTGCGCGAAGGAAAAAAGGAAACGAGAGTGAAGCTACATTGCCGGAGAGTCATGAGGCAGCATTTCGTTGCAGCCCGTCGCGCGGTAAAGTATACTGCACGTTTCATACTCTTCTTTTACGCCCATTAATATATTTTTAACTCTTGAATTACCTCCATAAATTTGTTTCCCCCGTTCTCGTTTAACGTATCGCACCTTCGATCCCATTCCACGCACTTTCCCCCGGCCGCTTATGCGAAGGACGCGCTTTTGAGCGTAACCACGTTGGAATATGTTCTTTCGCGATTTAAGCCCCCTCCGAGAAGATCATCTACCAGTGAAACGAAGCGTTTATAGAAAACTATGTATATATTATTTAAAAATTAAATTGTATAACTATATACTATTATTAAAAATAAATTGCTTCTGAAATGCACAAAGATCGTTTTAAGATTATTCTTATATATTATATATACATAATAATATATAATATTATAATATACAACGTTACTCTTTTGCGTCGATGCTTATAGTGTTATTTTTCGACACGCAACACTAAATCTAATGCATGAAATAAAATTGTTTTACTTCATGGTGAAATACGATTTCAATCTTTCTCCTCCTCGATACTCCACAAATGGAACCAATCGTACCCTCGGCGTATGTTTCCCGATAAAAGATCCAAATCCATTCACCGTTTATCCTGAAATTGAGTTATAAGTTAGAAATGCTTGGGATGCAAAATAATCATAAGGTGGGCGCATCCAGCGAGCTTCGACTTATCCGTCGTTTTTGCACACCTTTCTACGTTACGTGACGCGAGCAAAAATGCCCCCCGGCCTTTCCACCGGGCGAAATAAGCGCTCGGCCTTCTTCTTTCCGCGGGACGGCCTGCGAATGCTCGCCGTTCGACGAGGTGCATAAAAAGGAAGAGGAAGAAGAGGAAGACGAAGAAGAAGAAGAGAGAGATACTCTTCGCAAAGCGAATCACGGGCAAAACTCACGGCGTCTACGTGGCCCACTGACTTTTTCGTCCTGCAAGAAAATTGCCGATGCATTCTGTAAGGCCGCGTTCAGGTTTGACGCAACGTAAACCGCATTCTGATAAGGTTTCTGGAGGCGCTGGTATTTAAGTCCGGCGTTTTTATACGGCGCCTCCTCGATTAAAGTCAATGGGATTCATCAATGATCGCATTTGCATATTGGTAAAGATAAGCGAGGAAACGAATCACGGTCGGAAATAGTGTTTCGGATATTAGCATCGGGACTATCGATCACTTTTTGGACATATCGAGGTCGCTATATATATATATATATAAGAAAAAAGAAAGAGGAGGTAGGAAGAAAATGTCAATAGGTCAATATAATGATTTATATACCGTAATGAAGTCGTAGGAAGATTCTGAACGTGCATACTCGTATAGCTGTGGAATTTTCGTAAGATACGACTGATCCGTTGTTACGCCAGGTTTGGTGGTTTTAGTATTGGTGTAAGAATTTTTAATACCATACGTCAATGTTATATCAGTCGTATACCAGGTTTCAGAATTCACCTAAGGACAACAGACCTCGGACCAAAGATACTTAGCGTTCAATATCAAAAATAAAAAGAAAATACAGCACACTTTCAAAAATTGATTTCTTACAGTCGTACTTATTAACCCTTCTTTCAGTGTCAAACAAAATGTTAGCGAGGTTAACAGAATCAATCGAGGAGAACAAACTACCAGAATTTTCAACAAATTTTAACGATTCATGAAATCCACAAAAACGACAATCACCAATATAGTATTTTCCGATAAAAAGTTCCGCAAGGATTATTCGACCAAGTAGGATCAGCGTTAAACGAGGTGTCAGCGAGGTTTACAGGATCGATCAAGGGGGAATCGGCTGTAGTATCGTGGAAGCCACGTGGGGCCAGCGGAGACAGGAAATGCGCGTGGATCGACAAATCCTCGAATTATTCATGAGAGGAGATTTGCGATGGGATTATTCGACGACATCCGCGTGACACCCCGCGATTGAGAATCCCGTCCCGGTACTTTCGATTTGGTGGAACGACGAACCGTCCTCGCTGTGGGAATAAATCAAGCCGCGGTTGATACAACGACAATAAACCCACCCGAAAGGAATATCTCCCGGCGGTTGAAATAGCGATGAGCGCTTCGACAATAACGTTTTCTATTTACCGCGCAATTCTTGAAAACCGGAGCCTCCCTTTCGTCCCAAGACGGACGATGTTTTGTAGTGGTTAAGCAGGACGAGGATGAGCTCTCGGGGTATAATGTTTTGTGGTGGTTAAGCGGAACGAGGATAAGCTCTTGGGATGTGATGTTTGTGGTGCTTGATATAACGAGAATAACTCTGAAATATAATATCTCCTAGTGGTTGTAATAACTAGAATAAATCCTTGAAGGATAATAATATTTCGTGAGGGTTGGTACGAGGAGTATAAGCTATTAGAACGTTGATCCTTGTGGAATAACTTAACAAATTTGAATATATAAATCTATTAATCTAGCACGCATGGCGTTGCATCGAGATATAGAAAAAGCTACGAAATGTATAAGAGATCATTTATACAAGATACGATCGAATAAACAAGTGCTGAGTAACACGCAAATACGTTAATGTGGAAGGTATAGAAAGCTATATTACTTTTCATATACGTTCTGACAGAAAATTAAAAAGAAGTTATAATATAACTTTGAATTTAGGAACGTTGAAAAAAAGCAGCGACGTAATAATAAGGATCTTTGGAATGCGCGAAATTAGGACGGAAGAGAAACGATCGTCGAATAGCATCGAGGCAACGTTCGCGAGACTTTTTTACCCTTGTTTATAAATTGATCGGAATTAAAGCCGTGCCGTTAGATTAGCTTTAACGATCGTAGCCGGGAATTCCAACCGGTGGCGATTTTCTCGCGTAATTCGGAGGTCGCCACCGAGGGACCTAAACAAAACCAATTCCAATATTCAAAATTAAACGACGCGCACTGCAACTCCCTGTTTTCCACTTCTCGATTAGACCGTTAGAACGTTTTTTACTTTGCGACGCGTTATTTCACGATGAAAATTTCTTCCTACTGTGCGAAATTCGCGGCTGTACGGAAAAAGCGAAGGTAGCAACTTTGAATTTGGAATAACATTGTTGTTCGCTCTTTGGTTTCAACGATTGGCTTCTGTGAAATGCAATCCGAATAGATCTTCGTTCGTTCATCGTGCGTGGATATTATTGCAGAAAAATTAATCGGGGATTTTGAGGTTTTGGAGTTTGAAATTTGATCATCCATTATTCGCGAGACATTAAATATTTAAGAATGATCCTATTTCTGAATTATTTCCTAATTCTATTAGAAACACGTTTAATTATGATGTCTTTAGTGTAACATATTTATTTTTAGTTTATGGCTTTTTTGTACAGGATTTCCACTGTAATTTTATTTTGGTCGCCGTGCGTGAATCATAAGAGCGTCACACCTTGGGTTTAGTTCACCTTGAACTTTGAAGGTGGAATTTTCAAAAGCCCTCCCACGATAAAGATGTAAGTATTTAAAACTATATTCTCATATCCCAATGTTTTTAGTATATAACGTGTATTTTATAATACAGGTACAACATTTTCCTTCTAATTCTTTAACTCTTCTTGATTATGTTATCGATTATTAAATTCCACCGATCATTGATATACAACTCGCGATTAATTATTTAAAATCTGCTCTCTTAAAGTACGTCGATTATAGTGATCTACGAGCAGAGAATAACGCAGAAATTCAGTTACAACGTAGTTTTTCCAAGTATTAATCGTCAAGCGTATTACTCAGTTCTCCGTCGACTCTAACTTGATATCAGGTACCATTCTCGTCTTTATTACGGTTCAGTGTAAGATTTCATTTTCCTCCCGTGGACTTTCTCGATTATCCAGCTTCAAGTGCACGTACAGTACCACTCGCTCCTCGCTCAAATTAACGCTAAGCCTACTGTTGTTTCACGTATACCTTTTCTGCCACAGCGGGTCAAACGACAGCTCTTCAAAAAGATATACATATCTACGTACAACAATAATACATCGCACAGTAGAATCCAGGTATTCAATCTAAATATTAAAAAAATAGATTGGCTGTAAATTACAATGGAATTCATAAAGTCAAACGATGACGTGCCAACCTAGTACGTAAGAAATCCCGGCGGAAAGTTTTAAAAGGGGGAGGTGTCCTAGCCCTCGAGGTGGGCTAAGTGTTAAAAATGGCCTGCCAAAAGCACGTCCTCCACGGGGCGTGTAACGTATCCGCGATTGTGATTTTAAAATTGCTCCTAGCGTGGCATTGAGGCCCATCGGGAGTTTTATCGCCCCAGGGTGTTTTATGCCTCCATTAAAGTCGATTCTAACGAGCCTAGCGTAGAATAGAAAGCAGCCTTGATGGGACAACGGGGAGAGAAGAGGAAAAAAAGGGGAACGGAATCGTTGCTCGTGGGCAGCGTCGGGAATTAAGAGGAATTTCGACACTTTAACGATCGCAGGTAGTTTACGAAACAATTAGATTCCTTAACGATCGCGTAGTTCACGGATGAACCTCGTGTAATGTGCCGATTAAGTTCCTCGAGAGTCACGTGCGGTTAGAAATTATGCGGCGTCGATACAACTGGCAATTATATTGGTAAGACCGAAAACGCACAGCGTATTGTATTTGTGATATTTGATTTATTTATTTTATTTGATTAATTAATTTGGCACCGACTACTAAAGTCATTTAGGGTAGGACGTGGTGTTCAAGCTGGGTTTTGAACCAGCAGAGGTACGGTGTACACATCCCATGGAAAATCCAGAGGTGATGAGCGGGATTCAAATCCGAGTCTCTCGCCTGGAAGTCAGAGCTACTATCCATCACACCACCGTAGCCCTCGGATATTTTATTTATTCAGTATTTATGACGTTTTATTTATCTTTTATCTATGCCGTTTTTATTAGGAATATAGACAGTTTGATTAGGAATATAGAAGCACGGCTAAACTAGCGTAGAATCGTGTCGAACATAGCCAAACGCTGTATGTAAATTTTTTCCCTGCTTTTATACCTTTATCGCATCGATGAATGGAATTCTTTTCAGAATTTTACGCGTGGAAGAGGAAGCAAAATGTAATTTCGACCATAAATTCGTAGGTATTGAAGAAGTAATGAAGTGTATATAATTAATTGTATAGTACTCCTCGTTAGGTACAACCTATTTCTACATCTCTCTTAAATCTTTCATTCTCGTTTTGATAATTAACAACGCGTGTTTTCATAATTTGGAGGATAAACTAAAACTGACGTGCAAAATAAGGGTATTATAATATTATTTATAACTTTACTTTATAACGTAAAAACATAGTTTTGTTTGTATACATCGCTTTAGTTTTATCACCGTTTCTTTTTATCGCGTCGAAGTAAAATCTCGTTATATAAATACCGCACTGTGCAAGAATTACCAGAATCCTTTACCCGCGTTAGAGAGAAATCGTATATAATAAAGACAGCGCGTCATACGACAGTCGCTTTTATAACAATGCGGTTAACGATTAAATCATACCCGAGTATACCAGTTCGTGAAAATTCTCCTTTTTGCGGTCCAGCAAAAAATTGCCGTCGCGTACCACGAGAAAGTGTAAAAAGTAATTCGATCGGCCGACCAAACCGGGTTACGCGATTGCTGCTTGTATAACAATGCAGTTACCACTTAAATCACACTACAGAGCAGAAATTTATAAAGAGCTTTTTCATTACAAGAAACCATAAAGTATCGTCACGTACCGTAAGAAGACATTAAAAGTAATTTGAACAAACCTCAGAATTATTTCCGTGAAATAACTCTCGTTACTCCCCTATAATCAACGATGACTTCAAAACCACGTTTCGTTCACCTCCTTTCTCCAAAGTTGGCTGTCATTTCTTTCCACCTTCGCAAATTACCGTAAGTATAAAAACTATTTAAGCGTTTTCAAGTATATTCCAACCTTTTTGCGTGCAACCTTTTCTTCTACTTCTTAAAAGCACTGTGTTATGCAGAAAAAATATTAAAGCATAGTCAAAGTATAATGAAGGAAATTCCTCTAAAATTTGTCTAAAGGAACATAACGCAAAAGAAGAATGCATGGCAATGTCTATACAATAACACTGTTTAAATAATATTTAAATGCATAAACGTTATTTTGTTTTGCAAAAAATGGCAAAGTGCCGTTCGCTCGTCATTAAAACACATGAAAAGTCATTCCTCCACCATATAATTTTTGTTAATCACGATGCAAAAGTGTCGTGCTGCGCAAGAGTGGTTCGCATTTACTCATGATATTCATTTACGATTGACGATTACTCGTACTTATAATATTCGCTTACAATTCACAATTGCCATTACTTATAATATTCACTTACGATTCACGGTTGCCATTACTAACAATATTCGCTTACGATTTATGATTACCAGTGCTCATAATATTCGCTCACAATCGATATTCGTGCAGTAATCACGGGGTGAAGTTGCCCGCGGTATTCTTTCGCAATGCACTTGCTTAGGTGAATACACGCAGCGAGAATGTAGGCCTCGGTCAAGCTACGACCACCGATCAAAATACATCGGAGATTACCAGTCAGAGCACTCCTCCTGCCTCTTCAATTATTTCATTTTACTTTCTTTCAATTCCTCGATCAGGCTGTCATCGATGGGAATATATCGAAATATATGGGCTGGAGCACTCGTCCTGCCTCACTAAGCATTTCATCTTAGTCTCCTTTATTTCTTTTACTTGTATTCGTTTAATGTTTATTTGCAATGTTTTCTTAAACATTACTTTGACGATTCTCCTGTTAATTTTGTGCCGAGTTCATACATCTTCGGTATTTCTTTGCTTATATTCATAAATAAATTTCAGAAGCAATAATAATTATTATTCGATTGGAAAGCAGAGCCAGAGTAAGCTTTGGTAAAAAAATATCCGTAATAGTATAATAATAATAATAGCATCAATTCGGATTATTCAAAGCATTTTAATTTTTACAATAAAGTCTGGCGCGGATTTAACAACCTTTCGGTTAGCAATTTCAAATTTCATATCAAATTCTGGAGGAAAAGAACCGGCGGAACGATATCCTTAGCTTGCTCGCAGACTCTCGTACCGCTGATTGTCCTCCAAAGAAAGCTCGCGGCGTAAACAGGCTCTTGTTTACAGGCACGTTGTCGGGCCCATGCACTTGCCAGGTGGGTGCATACAGTGACACACACGTGCATGCACGTGCAAAGTGGCAGGCCGTCACGTGCAGAAGCATGCGCTAAGCACGTCGCAAGGAGGTACGAGCGTAGAAAATGAAAGTTGAGATTCCACGGCGGGTTGTTTCGTAACCAGGGTCATGCTTAGAAAGGCGTCTAAGGCGTTTATCCGCCTAACGCCGCTTACGGCCCCGAAATAATAATTGTCGAGCGACATTGGGAAAGAGGCGGCACCCTGTGCCGTATGAAACGTCGATTTTGAGGTCGAGCAGTGCTAAGAAAAATACCTGTTTGTCGAATAACACGGTTATTTATCATTGTCGAGCACATCATTTAAATATTTTTGAAATTGATTTATAAAGGCACGTTTGGAAATACTTTGAGAAGGAGACGGTGTACTGTACCTCGCGAAATGTCGATTTTGGGGTCGGGCAGTGCTGAGAAAAATATCTGTTTGTCGAATAACACGGATATCTATCATCGTCGAACAGATTTTTAAAAATATTCTTGAAAGTGATTTATAAACGCACGTTTAGAAGTACATTCGAAAGGAGGTACTACACTGTGCCCCACGAAATACCAATTTTGAGGTCAGGCTGCGCTAAAAAGAAAAATGTTTATCGAATAACACGGTTATTCATCATCGTGGTGTAATTCTTTTAAACAAGGACGGCACACTTTCCTTCCTATGCATCGGAATTAGTCTCGGTAGATTAAATTGATTTATAAATGCACGCTTGGCAATACAACGCGAGGAGGGAGATGGCACTTCGCGCCGTTCAAAGTGTCGATCTTGAAACGAAGCAACGCCACGAAAACTATTTGTCCAATAATATATATACCAATATATATACCTTAATGTAAACCTATGTAACCGTAACACTTAATATACCGTAATAATAAACTTCGAATCGCATCGAGGCAACTAAACGTGATACACTAATTAAATTATATTGTCTAATGTGGTCCAATAATAAGGTTCTGCATCTAATAATCCGAGCTCCAACCTGCTGTTAATACTTGGGAAGGAGCGACTTACCTCGATTTTTCGTACCTTCGGGGGAAAAGGAGTTTCCGCGGCACGATCTTGACAAGGACGATGCGTACGGATCCGAATGTCGGCTGAGCCGCACGCTCACCCGTTCAAGGTTGAGCGAGCTGATCGAACCGCTTCCACGGATACCATAGAAATTTCAATCGGGCTGTTTAAATCGGGAATGAAAGTCGCTCGAGGGCCGACCAGTTTCTGGTGACCCACGTATGAGCATGTGCACGGACTAGAATCGCGACTCGATGCGAGATCCGGGAAATAATCGCGCCGCGACGGAATCGTGTCGTTGCTCGCGTCCATAATGGACGCTTAATCATTTCTCGTTCACGGTTATGAAAGAAGCCAAGTTATTTTGCGGACGCAACTGCGCGCGTGTTGGTTCTAAAACGCGTTTCATGTTGGTTAACGCTCCGAGCACGGACCTGGGTTACGGATAACCCAGAGAGAGAGTTAAGAATTTATGGTAATTTATTAGTTACTTGATTATTAGAACGTATTATAATTATTCCACGATGTTGTCGGATTTATTGGTTTTGGGGAATGTATCCCGTTTTTGGGTTTGGGAAATGGTTACCCGAATTAATTAAATTCATCTGATTAGATTTTTATTTTTGTTAATAAACACTCTGTCCAAAGTATACATATGAAGTCTAAAGTCTATCAAAACACGAATACATTTTTTGGCGACACCCTAAGTTAGCTAATATTTAATACCTTTTTATACTGTATCTAATGCCCGAAGATTATTCAACTTGAGTTTATAAAACAGTAAATATAATATATAAACTACAAAATTCTATGAAACATCGATGCAAACTGGATTGAATTTTCCACCATCAGCAGTCCATCGTTCACTTGACGATATTTGTCCCTTTTATAACAAATAGTATTGTTCGATTGAAAAGCGTGTAATCGATGACGCACTTGTGAACGACGGATAAACGTTGAAGGCAGCTTCAAAATAAGTGCGAGCACTTCCCCACGGGGGGTTTGAGCGCGTTAATTGACGTTATTGACGTTACGGATCAGTGCGCAGGATGAATCCGGGCGGCCGCCGAGGAATATCCATTTTCAATTTAATAATCGGCCCGCTAATGAGCCAAAGTTCCGCCCGCGTTATCCTGACGTATCGCTGATCCAATTTCGTAACGCCAGGGCCACGGTTAATTAACGAATGGGGGAGGAGAGGGGGAGAGAAAGGGGCGCATTGGGTGCCAAGAATATCGAAAGCTCGCCTCTCGCGATTGATTCGCGATTTTCCATCGTCTGGAAAATCGATCGAGGAAGCTTTTCATCTTCGCCACGGCGCGTCGCGACGAGCTTATCGCTAATTGGTGATACTTTAGTGACCAAGCTTTTTTTGGTTCGTGTTCATTACGATGACCGAGCTTCTTTGGTAATTGTCATCTTTAGTGGATAAACTTCTTCGATAGCCGCTTATGTTATCGGCTTAAGTTCCTTCGTGTTTTTTGACAATTGGTTACTTTAACATTTTTTTGTTGGTACTTGGTTACTGTGGTTACAATTGTTTTATAAAAAATATTTATCTTACGGTATTATATGATGTATTATAATACAAAAAATATGAGAGTCGATTGCAAAAAAGATCCGTTTACAAAAGGGTATAGGTAGAGAAGAGGTTGAAAAATCCTGATGTAATCTTATCTTCGCCCAGTAGGTCACCCTTTTAAACATTATTTTCCGCAACAGACTTTATATTTTCGAAAAATGCGATCGTCAGGATTCTCACGTTTCACGGAGAATGTATCTTCTCATTAAAAAATAATAATAAAAACGGTCTTTTCCAGTCAACGGACGACATAATAATCACCGTCACGTTTCGATCGTTACGCATCTTCCAATCTCGTCTTCCTCAAGCACCGCCTAAGAATCCTCACTTCTACGCACAATCATCCAAAGACATTTTCCAAAAGCGAGCTCTTCGATCGATTCGATCAATAACGCGCACGAGGAACGAAACCGCCTTCCCAGATTTGGCACATGATGGCCGCCAGTTCCGATCGCAGGCGGGATTCGGTTAACCGGCCAATCCCGTTTTCATTAGACGGCGTGCCTTCAAACCGTCGTTCTAATTCCTAACGTTCCACCTATGTGGCAATTTAGCACCGGCCAAGGATGACATTGGCATTTCGCTGGCGCGCCAATCTCGCAATTTAAGAGGCGCCGGGGTGGGGGGGCGGAGGAAGGGAAACGATTTCGTACGTCGACGGGGGAATAGAGTAATGAAGATGTACACTTTGCGTAACCGCGCGAGAAACATAATTGCCTCCGGCCTCTCGACTCCTCCGAATGCCGTTCGATCCACCCACGCGTTGCAATTTATGCGAAGGAGCGCAAAACGCGTGTATCCATCGGCCGGAGGAGCGGGACGGCGCTCGAGTTTGTACGTGGAATGACGTAGGGCGATTTCAATGAGCGGTGTATAAAGTGGAATGTATATACGAATACTTGATAAAGTAGGAGTTTAACGAGATAAGCATTGCGTCGTTGGAAAGTACAAGTGTGACATGAAACGTTGTACGGGATGAATGTTTCATTTTTAATCTCCGTTGTCTTAGTGAAGGTATAGTGTTTTTTACGATGCGAAGTATTTGTTTTATCGCAAATGTTTTTGGAATTATTCATGATCATCGAGGAAGTGAGATCGATTTCTCCGGTACTGGTAATATTGCTCGTCATCCTGTTAATAGGCTATTTATTTGGAACTGCTAGGCATATAGGTCCGACAGACTCGGTTTCTTTCGCGTTTCTCTTTATTTTGAAAGGATGACTGCTTGAAGGGAAGTGAATATGAAAGCGTTCGATACTTAAGTGTATGAATCATTACGAGGGTTCCTAGTAAACGCTGTCCTACCGACGTTCGTCAAAGTGGCCTCGATCGGTTTGGTAACCGAAAGACTCGTTCTCATACACAGTGGCGTATGGAAGCATCGAAGACTTTCAACTCGTATAAAATGCTTAATATAATTCCCAACGTTATTCATTTTCATGAATATTTTGGAAAGACGTTTCACATCGCCTACCGATCAAATCTTAGACCAATAAAATTCAGAACAAAGTGGAATGTATCGATTCGATACGCGAGAAGCTCTTTTAATACGTATGATTTTTCAGATATTTAATTCCTATTTTATCAGATATTTAGTGCGAGTGATATAATTTTCTATATCCACGCTCTTTATGGATATTTGCTCAGAGAAGCGAAAATGCTTTGCGGGCACGAAAATCGATGAGGCTTGACGAGAATTCGGCGTTGACAAGAGCGAAGTTGGCCGGTTTGGCATGCGAGAAACCCATTTAACGCTGCGCCACCCGGGGAGCCACTTTCTCCGGTCCGAGAGCGGCCTTGGCAGAGTAAACTGGATCCATTTCACGATACATTTCTCTCGACTTAACGCGCACGACGGTCACCCGTTCAATTACGCTTAAGTTTGTGGACTTACATAAATTTTCGCCCGACTTGTAAACTCGCTTTCTCGCGCGAGCCAGAGCCCAGATATGAATTGCAAAACCGCGAATATTGTGAGGTGGCGAGCGAGAAGAAGAGAGAGAGAGAGAGAGAGGTCCCCAGTGTAAAGGACGAAACGTTCGATAATCTACGTTGAGATTTAATATAGATCATCTTTACGGATTCTCCATGTCTAACGCTCGACACAGATTACGTTTCGTATGATGAATTGTAGATAGAAAATCGTTTTTTATTGAATCAAGAAATATATCAAGAGTATGAGGCAAGTGCCGTATGGTTTTAGTCGTTGGATACCAATGACGTTTTTTATAGAGTTGTTGGAACGTGAGAATGACTATTATAGACTGCATGGGGATGCAGACACTGACAATAGTTTTGAAGATACATTGCAACTTTGACAGTTGGAAAGCACGATTCCCACGAATAATTAAACGGCATTAGAATAATATTTCGGTTATGTATAGAGATATCCGATCGTTTAAAATTTTTTAATAAAGTTAAAAAGTGGCTGCACTTGGAAAATTGTGGACATTAAATACCGGTGAGATCGATCAAGATTCTTGGCTTCGTCCGAGCAAACGATATGGGCGAATGTCACCTGTCTCTGTGCACGTTTTTGCGATGTCATCGGAGAGACGACGTTAGCAAAAAATTAATGTGGCCATTTTAGGATTTACGGAATATCTTTTCTTCACTTTCCACATTTTTTCGCGATATACGACATCGTGTTGCGCAAGGTCGTTAAGAAATATATTATATTTTACGTAATTTCAATAAAGTTCACGCAAATAACATTCAGACATATAAGAACACCGGCTATACACATTTCTAATAATAGATTCCCCATCTGTCCACAAAACACTTTCCGTCCGTCTGTAATTATTTTCGCTCACTATGATGTAACATATCTCGAGGGACTGATCTTTCTGAAAATAGATTAAACAAAAGAAAAGCTCTCTATTTAACCCAAACCAAATGTTTCGTCCCTCCAGGGAGGACATACTTTTCTCTCAAACTCAAAATTTCAGCCTTGCACTCAAAACGCAGACGCGAGATCGTCTTCTAAATCATTCGTGCAAAATACATTCGTGGTAAGAAAAAATATAGTCATTCCTGAAATGTCATCTCCGCGTAAGATCGAGTGGCCTGGCACGCGAAGGGTTAATTTCGGTCTTCGCAATGGAGACACCCGACGAGGACGAGGGGGAATATCGGGCGAAAGTGGTTCGGTGGATCCTAGGCGGATTCACGAGTCGGAAACGATCGCGTAATAACGGCTCGTTTTGTCTGCAGGTGCTTATCAACGTTTCGCAGATCCCAAGTTCGAAGTTCCCTGAAAGCAACTCACGGTGCAATGTCTTGACAAGTATATAATGACTTGCCAGGTCTGTAACTACGTATCCATTCGGGCCACCGTTTTCCACCGCTTCGCTCCGCCAACCGAGTACCTCAGGATTACCACCCAATGACGTTTCGATCGAAGTGTACGGATTTTCTGCTAAAAAAAGAATAACGACAGAAAAGGCTGTATTACTCGCGACAGCGCATATCATTTCGCTAACCAGAATCAGATACCAGCTTTTCCATATAATCCATCTCTATTCCTGAAACACCTCACAGTGGCTCCCAAGTCGACTCAATGACCTGGCAGTTATTCACGTTAACTTTAATCGAAACGTCGTCAAACATTGTTATTAATCATCTTCTAATTAAAACATAGTCAAGTATTACCATTGATTATCTTCCTTTGTTGTTTTGCCTATAAAAATAATAATAGTAGGAAAAGTTGCATTACCATGGCAACCAGAATCGTAGATACCAGCTTTTCCATATCACCAATCCATACACCCAGGACACTCCGCGCCGGCTCCCGAGTCGACTTAATGCCCTGGCAATTACTCGCGTTAATTTTAATCGGGCCGCGGGATAATATCGCCATTAATTATTTCCGTGGCGCGGATGCTTGGTGGGCGCGGGCCTGGGGGCAAAGGGGAAAAGGGGCAGAGGGGCAAAGGGGCAAAGGGGCAAAGGGGCTGAGGGATCAGAATGCTAATGCAGGTCCCAGGAGGAGGGCGCGCCGATGCGCAACCACGGCAGATTATCCTCCGGGCCTTCCTTCCTTCCGTCTCGGATGCAACGCCTACGACAAAGACTGCATAACGATCGAATTATCTTACGCGGAACACGAAGAGCCCTGCCCCGGTGTTTCGGCAAGAACGGTAATTAAGGGCAGATCCAGCCTCGGCCGCCATTGGATGATCGGAGGATTTTACTCGGTGCAATTCCCTCACCCGTTAGTCGGCTGGAATTACTCGCTTAGCCCCGCGTTACCGCACTAAGGTTGAGTAGCGTTGAGCGGTTGGAATGGTGAGTTACTCGATGTAAAATGCAAAGGTATAGAGATTAATGGTGATTTGGTTGAGCGTGAAAATATTGTAGTCGTCGAGGAATATTCCTTAGGGCTCTGGCGTTGTTGTATCGATGTTTAATTAATGGGATGTAAGAAATATTTGGCGCGAGACGTGCGAGACGTCTTGCTCAAAATATTGGCCACGTTTTTCTTATTTATATTTTGATCCTTCGCTTTTATATATATATTATGGAATTTATATGTAATGACGGTCTTTTTTTATTTTAATAAGTATACACGCGCGCGCGCACACACAGACATATACATATGTCTGTGTATAATATATATGTATGTATATATAATTATTAAATGATCAAAATATAAATTTAAAAAAATATATATATATACGGCAGGACAGAGACTCCTTCAGAACATAAATAGGTATTCGCGGGATGATTTGACAGGAGCGCCTGGCTAGCATAGTGGTCAGAGCAGTCGCCCGGAAAGCGAAACATTTCGGGTTCGAGGCCCTCGCGGTCCAGCAACCCAATGGCCTACATCATTCCGCGTGCCTACATATATAAAACAGGATATAATCAACTACAGCTTATTTGCCGATCGCACGGCATCCCTTTGATCCACGATTATCGTTAAACCGCGGTCGAAAGAAGGGGGTTGGAAAAAATCGGGCTGGCGCGACCTCGCTTCGAAATAAATATTTCGAAGCCGGGAAAACCGAAAAACAGTAACGTTTGACGCACTGGAAACGATTAAACACATTTGCACACGGCAAGGAAAATATTTTCACCCGCGTAATTCAGCGCGCGGCATCAAAGGCCGTTTTGATAGACGAGAAAACGTCGAGCCTGGAATCGAGGTCGCCAGGAATTTTCCGCAAATACGGCCGTATGGACACGTCCTAATTAAATGGACCGGCGTTTAAATTCCGTGATTCTCCGCCAATGTACAGGGTGAATCGAGAATACCAAAAAAAAAAGTGCGAGTGCAGATTTCTCGCGAGAAAATGAAAAAACAATGTCATACATCGATATACCGCTAAATATCCGCTTTGCGAGTTATACGAATAAAAAGGTTGGCAAAACCTGGTTTCAGAGTTGTCCGAATGCATCATTTAAGAATATATGGTTTGTGAATTTTTTAAGTACAAATTTTGGAAGTACCTGATTTGTGTAAGATCGAATATATTGACAAATGACACATTGTCAAGGCATAGGAGATGTTCAAAGCATTCTCCGGCTGCTTGTAAAGATGCATGGATACTTTGGATAATACATCGTTGAACTTTTTCAAAGAACTCAATACAACAAACTTCTGCGACGCTTTTACCTTCGTGTCTAAGGAATATCCGCGCGTCTTTACAAACGGGCGGAGAACATTTTGAATATTTCCTAAGAATAGCGATAATCTTGTAGCGCCTCTTGCGCGTTCAAAGAAATTGCATTTTATTCTTCTACATTTTACATTTCCTAAAAGTTTACAACGTGTCATTGTAAATCTATCTCGCTGGACGCTTTGTATTCGAATACCTCGTAAACCACTCGCCAAACGTACGTCCGTATAACATTTTTTTCCTTATTTTCGCGCGACGAATATTTCTCCGAAATGAATTCCAGTGTTTCCGATTCACCCTGTATATTTGCTCTATTACATAAGCGCGCGTTTTGCCATACAACAGCCAGCAGCCATCTAACCCGGTTAATTAGTGCTTATGGTAACGAACTTCAATTTCGCGGAATTGCGTAAACTAATTAAAAGTTCGGAAGAGCGCCATATACGAGTACCCGGAAATCCATTGAAATGCGGTCACAAATAATCCTGCAGTCGTTGGAGTCTGCGACAAGCCCTCGATCGTACTTTGCGTTATCAATGCCTTCGAATGATTTCACACGTTCGTCAAATAAAATATCAAATAAAATTTCTCCCTCATTTTGTTTCTAGTCGAGGCAAAGATTTTTAATATTTTTTTTCAGCGAGAGGATTGTATAGACTTAGACGCGACGATCAGGATAGTGTTTGATGTATCATGATTATCAATCTTTCGCTTGAGTTTATTTTATCGTAACACGCTTGTAAGACTAGAAGTAGGAATTTACTTTATTTATATTTATTCTTATTTAATAAGCGATATATAGATCTACAATGCATTCACATATTCATACAGATCTACAATACATTTCTGTTTTCCTTTTCTTTCGGTATAATATGATATATTGATCACAAAGTAGTCCTGACCTATTTTACACTCACTCTTCTATACGTTCTCCATCCCGAACTCTTCTACCCTTACTTTCGTACTAAACTTCCTTTTTCACCTTCCCTATTCGACCATTTACCGTCGCTTAGCAAATCTCACTTTCTTACCATCTCGACTTTCTGAGCGCGCCTTTGGTATTTTACTACCGCCTCTACGATTAGTTTCCTCTCTCACTAGGGTTCGTCATCACCTATCGATCATATATCGCGGATGGAAAATAGCTTTTATATTAATTTCTCCAAGAGCATTGACGGATATATGTACGTTTAATATTTCTCTCGCGAATAATTTTTTGTTTAGATCGTTGTCAATGCAGGATGGACAAAACGTTTATTAAGCGAAACATGATCAATGATAAACAAAGGCTGCATTCCACGGTTTAAACTCTTACATCGGATATCGATCTTCCACGTTAACACATCCATTGGCATTAAGTTAAAGCGAAGATCGACGAACGTTACAACGCTTCCACTCTTTCATTCGCGACGAGTATAAAACAAACGATCGAATTAAGTGCGCAGTACCGTTAGCCGTCCTCGTTTCCTCGGTTTCCCTTTAATTTTCGTTGGAAAAACATCGCTCCCGGTTGGAAAACTGAAACAGGACGGAAGGAGTGGTGGGCAAACGAAGCTTCGGAAAGTAGGAAATAACGGTGTTCATCGGAGGCGTCGCTTCGTGATATATTGCGATAGAAACCCGACGTTTGCGATTCTTATTCGCGAACTTCCGGATGAAAGTCCGCAATCACGCTCCCGCTTACGCGACGCGGGGATTTCAGTTTCAAATGACGAGGCAAACTCTGTCCATAGCCGACTATTTGCCGTTAATTCATGGAAAGTGAGCGCGAGCTCTTCTTTATCGACGGTGCAAATTAAGTCCAACCATGCGCTGGTCTCAATTAATAGGCGCTCTACGCTTAAACGAGTACGAAGAAGAAGTTGCAAAAAAAGAGTATCGAGTGTTTCATAAGGAGTGTAACATTATACTTGTTACCACTATTCACCCATACAAATATTCACGCAGACTAGAATAGGGGAGCATCGAAACTTCGCGTAAATTTGAATTTTAACGAAGAATATAATATATATCATAGGCAATCGAATTTGCAAATTGGCTGCGATTAACCGCGATACATATTATATCCATTAAACGAGGTATTGAATAAACAAAAGAAATACAACACTCGTTATATCGCCGCTAACAATCATCGCGAGTGTTCCAAAAGTACCAGAACCAAAAACTGGTGTTGAAAAACAATTAGGAATCGATTTCAGAAAACTTTCTCCGACCATCGATGGTATATGTCATATTAATCACGCCGACGAGTGAAGAAATAGGGAGAAAACGCGACTCTCGAATGAGGAATTACGGATCCGGCACTTTGATCGCTTTCGTGGTTGTAGCATTAAAGGACCGATGAATGGGGAATCGAGTTCGCACATAACTTCCCTGTAAACCGTTTCTGCTTTGGCAGAACGCACAATGACCGTTGGCCAGTGACGCTCCGCTGAATAGGGTATGAATATGCAACGGCGCGCATTACCGTCGGCCACGGTAATTATTAATTTCCACAGGCCGTCAACGAAACGCCGCGTCAGAATGCACAGTTTTCCCGAGTTTCGACGCGATTCATCGTCCCATCGACGTGACGTTTATCAGCGTATGGGTTTTCACGCATTCTACGTCGATGGAATGGGATTGTAGAAGAGGAAGTTAAAGACAAACGAGGAGATAATATATAATGATAAAATAATAGAATATAGTACACTCGCTAAAATATATACTACTCCTTTTTTTCAGTATATTAATTTAAGTAGATACTGTCAGGTTAAGAAAAATGAAACATTAAGAAAAAGTAGCACGGTTATGTAATAGCATAAAAAGGTGCTGAAGAAAAAAGCTTCGATAACGTTTCTCGCTTGTTTCAATTCGATTTGCAGGACGATAATCCTTTATCCACGATAATCCGTAATTCTAACGATGAATAACCAAGGAAGTACGTGAAAATGGCATATAAGGTTTGATAAAAATCCCTGCTCGTCCCCTCTGTCCTTTCGCATGGTTAAGCGAGCAAATAAACCGTAAAAGAGCTGCTGGAGATTTGGGACGACTCAATCGGGCCTGCACCTTCGAGATTGAAGCTCGAACGTCGACTGTTTGTACCTCCTTTGGGAAAGTGCCGTGGCGTGTCTGTCAATTTTGGATTTGCAAGCGAATGCGCGGACGAAAATATCGGGAATCTCGCCGAATGCGAGAGAGAAATACGGAAATTCCTGTCAAAGCCAATTCTCCTCGCATCGGTATGCGAGCGGACCAGGTATTTTCCAGAGGGCGAAACTTAACACTACGACTACCGAGTTGGGCAAAATAACCGCTCGTTCATTTGCTTAAACAAATCACCATGCATTTGTAACTTTGTATTTTTTGGCGCTCTCCGTCGCTTTGATGGTCGGACAGTCTTTCAGAGCAATGCATAAGTAAGATTTTTTCTACGGTTTAAGAAAAGTTTTAGTTTTTGTAAAAATTATAATGTAGAAAGCTTATAAGTACAGGCACAGTGTGTGTACATTAATAGAGGAATAAATAAAGGTAATCCACCAAAGAGTGTATTACTCTGTAAGAATATTTAATTATCAATTTATGATATACGAAAAAAATAAAAAATGGGCGATGCATGGGTTATTTTTATAATTTTCTGGCAATGCGTGAATAAGCGAGAATAGAATAACATTGTGTTCTGTATGTTTCCATAAATATTTAGACCATTCATCGATCCTAAACCTACCAAACTAGTCAAAATACCTGATGAATCCAATCTCAGAAAAATCGTCCGCTATTCTGTAATACGTAAAAACCTTCCACCTCTTTTAATACTAAATTACAGTACTTCATTGTAAGTTACGTTATTACAAAACCAGGATCAAATATTTTTACCGATCTTTCTGGACAAACTTTTAGAACGCTCACGCTTTGGAAGAATTACTGTTGAAAAATCATAACAGGGATACACGATAACGTTTGAAATTGTTCAAAGAAATTCGATTCGCATCGATTCGATTCGAATAATCGGATCGTAGGTTCTGTTATATAAATTTAATCTAAGGTTACACGATCCATGCCCATGTTAGTCTTACGTCGCCAGTCTCGCAAGGCACCGCATCGGTCGCAACTATAACGCAACAATTCAACATCGACCACAACATAAATTCCAGCTCGCTCTCCCCTGACGCTGCAGAGTTCGTCGGTCTCTTATCGAGCAAACACGCCGCAACATGATGTTAATAGTTTTAGGATTAATCAAACTTTCAGGACGTCGTTCCGGGCGGAGAGTTTTCGACGATTACGCGGCGCTCCTGCCAGGAACTTCGAGGTGGACAGAGTGCTCTCGATTACGAACGAAATCGATTGTGGAACAAGTCTGAATGCCGCTTAATCGTCTTTTCATCAACGCGTTAGGCCCCGCCTCGATTATCGATGACGATGAATCGTGAGAAGTACTGTTTCGGTATTTAAGCTTCCTCGATGTGTAAAAATCTGCAAAATATATTTCTCGATATTGAACTATAACTTTCTCATTTCTCGACGCATAATACATAACGTTTCGGCCACTCGACTTTACGTTTTTTCTCATGGCCTTTCTCTTCAGAACAATTTGATTATCGAGCATAAAAATTGATCAAAGACGAAGATTTCTTTCTTCGCTCTTCAAAGATGGATCGATTCATTCGATCGTCTTCGGAATTCCAGCTCGGATTACTTATTGATCTTTACGCGCACTTGTTATCGTCTATCCGTCGTTAATTCCCTTTTTTGTCCCTTAAATTAAAAAATGACGCATCGTTCGGGTGGTGACGAGTAAAACTTATCAAGGAATCTACGCGTTGCGTTGCTAAAGCAATCGGCGCCATACGAGGATTTGATTGGATCGCCCGCTCGATTGCATATCGAGGCCCCTTGCGCTCAATTAAAACCACGGCGCCGCACGCAGGAATATCAAATACGCTGGGCTTCAAATTGGCGGGGCGGGACGGATGGTGGATTAAAAAAATACAATAAACCGATATGAAACGGGGAGAACGCGTTGCTGTCGATTGGTTACGTTTAATCGCGGGACGAACGATGATCGAGGAGGAAAATACGCTGCTTTTGAGCCGCCACGAAATTTCCGTTTATATTTACGATTTATGAGACCTTATGCGCGCAACTTTTTTCTCTGGGATTTATTAAAAAATTGTGACGTTTACGGACCACCCTTCGGTAATTTGTTGTTTGCTCGTTTGATACGTTGACGGTCGAAGGTGCTTTGCTGATTTTGCTCTCAACGCAAGAGAGACGTCGAATACGTTAGAAGCATATCGTGATATAATATTGCTGGATACTTTACTTACTTCAATGTCTTAATCTTATATCTACTTTGCGCGTCAACGCTTTGGCACGATGATCATTAGTAATGGATGAGTAACTTTCGGCGTTATAATAAGCATAACTAATCGATACATCAAACTGAATAAAAATGTATAAATAAAAGATCTTCAATGCGTAATTTAACATTTTTTCCGTTTAAAAATATGTTTTAGCACAAAAAAAGACAACTAGACAAAATATCGATGTACGAATATTACGATTCATAAGCCGAAATAAAATAGCGAAGGAGCGCATAAAATCATCTTCATAAATAATATAATTTTTCCAAAGGATAATCGAACGATCAATCTCATTAGATCGCTGGATCTCGTATCAATGGTTCGCGCTTCATAGTAAAATGCTGAAAAAACCTCAAAAACGCATCTGTACAATTTTGGACGATTTTTCTAACGAATAACTGACCCGTTATTTCAGTCGCTTGCTTAATTCGCGTTAGGAACACGGGCAATCACGATGTTCCCTGAAACCAAACGCCGTGCCGTGCGAATGAAAACGACAAACCGGCACTCGGGCACGATTATCCGCTTCCTGAAATCGAAGGGTTCGATATCCTCCGTATCGCGTTTCGACGTTGATGGAAGTTTAGTTGCACGGAAGAACCTCGAATCGAGTTTTTCGGACAATCGAGCACGGCCAAACGCTCGACACGAGCATTCATTCCCCCAGAAATGGAACGTACGGGAAGAAGTCGTCGATACTTTGGGCTTATAAACTCCCGGATTTACGTTTTTCTAGATTTAACTCCCTAGTTACGATCGAGATCGATCGAATCGACGAACGAAAAAGCGTTTCCACCTTGCACTGGTAATTTGAATGGCTAAAAGAAGAGCAGATGCTATTAATTACGAAGCTTGGGCGTAATTGAGTTTGAAAAATCAAGTTTGCTCAAACCTGCCAGCCACCGAAGTATGGAATTTCGTGAAATCGTTACACGATTAGCGATATATAACGTAAAATTGTATAACTCGTAGGCGACAATTTGGCGCTCGTAATTTATATAATCTTCTAAAACGATTATACACTCTTGTATTTATGCACATTTGGACAAATCATCGGCAAAATTTTTTCTGTGCGCGATCGACTGTCCTTTCGAACTAAGTGCAAATCGCTTTAAAAAAATCAATAAGTCATTATCGAGTAAAGGAACCAAGAAGTGAAGGAACAGACTAAAGCATTTGCGTACGTGTATCTGTTCCGTGAAGTACGTGTTCAGCCTGTCTCCTCGAACGGAATCTTAAAATCAGAGGAAGACGTTGAAGAAACTTCTACCGGACTTTCACCCTCGGGTTAACTATTCGATGCAGTACCTGCACTTTCCTTGGCCCAGCGATAATGGAATCTTTATCCTCGGGCCGATTGTCCAAGGATTGACGTGCAAGTTGCTTGGACACGCGAGTATTCATCGTGGGAATTACTGGTTGGAGACAAGGAGCGAAGGAGCTACTGGAAGGCGAAAGCGTGGGTCGATCCTTCCTTTAGGCTAAGTCTATATATAAATATATATATTTATAAATATATTCATTGATTTAAGTAAAAAGATTTACGATACGATAAATGGACTCGTATGAACAACTATTCGATGTTATATGAACGATTCTTTGACACTAGGAAATTTTCGATGTTTTTCGCTGATTTTCAGTCTTCACTTTTTTATCTTCGACTCTTCATTCTCGACTGCCCACTCCGGGCTTAAACACATTTCGTACAAGTAATTGATTCATGCGGTTGTAGCAAGCGTATATACACGCTTATTTTTAATTCTCCATCGAGACTTATGGAGCTCGCATGTGGAACAAGTCAGTGGTCAATAGTATGGTTAATCGATCGTTCGATTACTCGTCGATCGTTAAATCGTTTATTGCTCATATACGAAGACAGAAACGTATATTCAAATATTAGTGTGGCATAATTTAAGATAGCTTAGAAAATCGTTTAGTATGCAATAATGGTGCGCGCATCGTATAATATGTATAAGGTATTGTAGTAACCGATAGGCAGAATAATTTCCATCGACAATGATCCCACGTTGAACCGATAAACCCTAGACATTGCAAGGCTCAAACGTAAATTGCTATAGATCTAAATTCATCTTGAGAACTTCCGCCATACCATCATTTTAAAAAGTGTATTATGTTTTGTAAAAAATAATAATAAACTCGAAAAATTAGAACGAGAAAAATCATCCACGAAATTTCTACCTACCGCATAATTTTTAAGCGTTTATTATAATATCGCATAAAAGTGGACTTAATAGAATGCAACCAGTTCAAATAACCGATATGTACAAATTTAATTCCACGTTAACAATGTTTTCACATTAGACCGATAAAACATAAACATCGAAGCGGTTGAACGGTGAAAGCAATCGATTTACAATTATCCAACAATTTTACGCGCACTATACCGTAATTTCAAACAATTTGGGACATTGGATAAAAATACGCTTAGTACAACACGACTGCTTCCAATAATCGACGCGCGGAAGGTTAATTTCTGTCGGTAATGGTTCCACATCCGACCGATAAAACGCGAACATTAAAACCCTCAATACCGCATTACGATCGATTTACAATCATTCGCGAATTTTGTACGCGCCATACCATCATTTCAAACGGTTTAATACAATATTCAATGGTGTGCTCGATATAGCACGTTTCACAATACACGGAGCATTCATTTCTCCGGACAATAATCCTACCTGTAACCGATAAAACCTGAACGTTACGCGATTAAACGTAAATCATAACAGATTTACGATCATTTCCAAATCTTCCACGCGTCTCGCCATGGCTTCAAAAATTTCGATACGATATTCAATAAGGGAAGACCCAATAACGAGTATGCAGAGGGTTAATTTCCCTCGACAGTAATCCTACGTTCGGCCGATAGAACCCGAACATTACACGCTTAAACGTAAAGGACGATCGATCGACGGTCGTTTTCAATTTTCCATGCGTCCTGGCATCGCTTCAAAAAGCGAAATAAAACATTCGGTAAGGGAAGGCCCAATAACGAACGCGCAGAAGGTTCATTTCCGTGGATAATGGTTCTACATCAAAACCATGAAACGTAGACGTTAAAGCACTCAAACGTAAACTACGGCCTGATCGTTCATCGACGCTTAATTTTCCATTTTATCGGCAGGGCAGCCCATTAATCGCGGCCTGGCCAATTACGCCGGATGGTCGCCGCGTTAACGATACGCGATGGTAAACCATCGAGGGTCGCACGACTTGCGACGGTTAACGCACTTCGATTTTTGCTCCATCTTGGACTTCTTTTTGGTTTTCGTTCGAGTGCTGTGTGGCTATTCGCACTATTGTGCTTCTAACGTTTGCTCTATGAGTTGTGTAATGAGCAAGAAACGATTGTTTTTTAATCTTTCGTTCTGCAACGCGACGCTGCACGGGAGGCGCCGATAAAAAGTCGAAGGTCCGAGCGCGAGTCGTAAGTAGCAAAACCAGGGAATGGTTTGGACAATAGGGATATATTATATATGCAGATGTAACCGGGATAATCCTGCTAAAACGATGTCCAGTGTTTAACGAAAGATACTTCATCGGACTCGTGCGAAGATACTCTTCTCGATAACACCAGACCAGTCGCACAAATCTCCATATAAATCTTTGACCCACACAATTCCCCATCAAAAATCAATCGGTCAGCACTAATGTCGGTGCAGCCAATGATCAAAATTCGCTGAAGTTCCACGAAGTTACCTCGAATATTCGAGAGCAAACAAATCGTGCTACGGCGGACGCGCTCATTGCTGTCCAACAGAATGGGGTCCACACATTGTATAGAAAGAGAAAGAGAGACGCAGCGGGAGAAAGAGAGAGAGAGAGAGAGAGAAAGAGAGAGGAGCCACAGTGGTACAGTGGATAGATCCTCGGACTTCCATGCGGGAGACCCAAGTTCGAATCCTCCCACCTTTGGTTGGAATCCTCTCACGTTTTGTACTTCCAGACAACACGTATACCGTAGCTCCGATGATTCATAATCCATCTTAAACGCTAGATCTCGGATCAAACGATCCTAGGGGTCAATCTCGCGAAATTAATTTAAAAAAAAGAAGACAGAGGGAGAGAGAGAGAGAGAGAGAGAGAGAGAGAGAGTGAGTGAGAGAGAGAGAGGTAGTAAGATTTACCGGCCAGCAGGTCGAATCTCGTTCTGCTCCTGTCGCTGTCCTCGAAGCCTTCAAGGTCGTCCTCGTAATCCTCGTAATCCTCCGGCCTGTCTTTATCGCTGGCGTTCCTCGGGAGCGAGTTGGCCCTCGGCCTCTGAGAGGTCTGCCTGACCCTGGCGCGGTGGTCGGGGCTGAAGAGGACGGCCGGTGGGGGCGGCGTCGACAGCTGAGAGCCCTGAAGACGGCGCTGAAGGTATCTCGCCAGGAGCGCCTGCACGGCGTCGCTCTCCGCCCCGCCTGGAAGACAGAAAGGCAGACGCTCTCGTCATCACGGGATCGACACACGCGCTTCTCTCCGGATCGCGCTCGATCCTTCGGCTCTCTCTCCCTCTCTCCCTCTCTCCCTCTCTCTCTCTCTCTCTCTCTCTCCCTCTCTCTCTCTCTCTCCTTCGCTCTATCGCTTTGTCTCTTTGTCTCTCTCACTCTCCCTCTCTCTCCTTCGCTCTATCTCTTTGCCTCTCTCTCTCTCTATCTCTCGCTCTGTCTTTTTTTATCTACGTCTTTCTATCTGTCTATCACTCTCGCTCTTTCTAGCTGTCTACCTCTGTCTCTTCTGGGGCCGCTGGAGACCTGGGGGCTGAATAAAGAAGGTCGAAGGGATCGGTGGAATCGATGCCTGGAGAGTGTTATCTCTCCAAGATAGCGATAGTCTTTTTCACGTTTTTATTCCGGGTTCGATGGTCCTTGTTTTTATTGGTAAATAGTTGGATACGCTCTCCTTTTTTTTTTTAGTAGAGTTGCTGGGTTGTAGAATGTAGCGTTGCGTCTTCCTCGGTTTATTCCGTTACGGTGGTTCTTGGGTTAGATAAGGGAGAATTAAAATCGCTGGCTAGAGAGTATTTTGTGTCTCTTTCAGGATTTGTCGATCGTTCTTCCGAAAGAAAGGAGGGTTTAATGGCGTTTTAGCTTCCAGAACTTTTGTATCTTCCCGATTCTATTCTTCCTGGTAGATCTTCCTGGTTGCTTTAGTATAGTAATATTTATTGTATCGTTATTTTTGGCAGTTTGAAGCGTGTAATGGCAGAATCGGTACGATCGATGGCCGAAAAGATGTTGCTCATCGATTCAGAAGTTGCATCGAGAAACATTCGGAAAAGTCGTAGTCGGACGCTTTATAGAAACTCGCAGTACGGTTCTTCCTTTAATATTTTTCCTCGCTCCTCGGCGATCGTTGAGCTTCCATCGCGTTTCCTTTTTTCTCATTCCATTCTCGTGTCTCTGATCCTCCCGCCGATAAAAGGAGCCATTTTCATAATCCGTGATCCAACAATAATTTTTCTCGATCGCACGGTTCGCTTCTCTCCTCTTCTTGCCTCGCTTTTCCGCTAAAAAGTTCCGAGCCGATTCGATGAGCCGCCGAAAGATAATTATCTTTCTCTTCTTCCTCAACTTTATTCCCGCATCTCGATCCTTCTTTCGCGAAGCGAATTCGCTCCTTAAATCGGTACTTCGAGCACCTGAATTTTCTTCTCGTTATTTTCCTTCGTTCGCTCCTATCTGGCCTGAAAAGAAGAGGGAAAAAGTCCGATCCGATTAGCCGCCGCGAATACGTTTTCCTTTGCCCATATTACATCTCCTCTGTCCTCCTTCGTTTGTACTCGTTCGCTCATAATTCAATTATGCAATATTCCGTCTCGCTTTTCTGGTCCTCTCGCTCGCTCTTGCGCTTGGCGAAAGGAAGGATCTTGTTTGCTCCTCCTTTGCTCCTGTTATCCCCACCGCTGCCTCTGTTTTTCTCCTTAATAGCCTCCGCGCTGGTAAAGGGACGATCTTATAATCGATAACTCATACTTCTTTTCTCCGTTACAATTTTTTCCCTCCGTTTTTACGATATTCTGCGCATTATTAAGTTCGCTTTTCCCTCGCTCTCGTGACTTTCCTTCGCTTAGTTTTGCTCGAAAACGAAATACGTACGTGCGATTAACGTTTTATGGGCCGAATGTCCTCTAGATTTTCACGCTCTCGTCATATATCGACTTCGATTATCGTATTATTTGATATTATAGAAGAAATTCGAGTTACTTTCCACGCGAGAAATTCAGGATTTGAATCGCGCACTGTACCGCTGGATAACTTTCCACGTGACCCGTTATACCGTAATTCGGGTCATTTAACGCTATTTTAAAACAGCAGGCGCCAACCCCAAAAATCATAATTTATACACCCTATCCTTCTTTCCACACTTTTAGTCCATTTTAAAAGGTAAAAATGCAAGGTTACCATAACCTCGTTGGAAACAAAGCTGCGCTATTTATCCTCATTCGCGTACCGCAACAAAATAATAGAAAATCATAAAAGATACGCTATTGCGAAGGTGAACTAATTTTTCTAAGAAATCAGGAGCACTTCGATTCTATTAACAAGGTATTAACAAGGAGTTAAAAGCTCCCCATTGCAAACCAAGTTATTCCATTTCCCCTCCCTCGCGTCTCGCAATAAAACCATAACGGATAATCGAAAAAAAAAAAAATACGAAGCAGAGTTAATTTTTCCAAGAAACCACGAACACGTCGGTTGGACCGATTCGGGGATTCTGGTGTTAAATACGGTTTTTTCGAGGGTTGCGATCGCACCGCCGGACATCGGCTCCGGCGTTATTTCGCGGGGGAATAGCGAGCGTTCCGGGATTTGCTCGTAACAGAGAAACGATATACGGCGCGGTGCTCGAGCCGGCAGAGACACTTCATTAGAGTGTCCTGCCCGGCGGGCTTGCATTTGACGCTGAAGGGCGCCCTCGAATCGTCAACGTCACGTGTACGTGTGGTTTGCGGCCTTGCCATCGATTACGGGCCACGGCCGCTACTCGATATCATTCCTGGTCGGACACGATATAGGTGGTGCGGGAAAAAGGACTGGACCGTGAAAGACCGAAGCGAGTAGGTTAAGTAGTGCGATACTTTTGAATAAGCGCTAATCCTGATCGTCCGTTTTATGCGATAAGCTGTTATGTTAGGTAATAATGTGTTTTTCGTGGAGCGTGTTGGGCTACTCGATATCGTTCCTGGCAGGACGAGTGAAGGGTATAGACCGTGCCAACTAACCGTCTCGTCGGTTGAATTGCACACGTGTACTATTGTATTGGGTTGTTCGGAAAGTCATTTCGTTTTGTTTTCGTTTTTCACCAACCAAAAACTACTGTGTAGAATTAATAGAACTTTTTCACACACAAGCCTTGCAATATCAGCTCTCAAGACATATAATGGTTATGCGGCTTAAGTGTGAAGT